>MU002062.1:0-46069 GCA_010093585.1 Melanomma pulvis-pyrius CBS 109.77
AAATTCCTATATAATTTATTATTACTTGCTCTATAGATATTAAGAGTAGAAACTATTTTAGCCTCTACTTTTTAATATCTTAACAGGTACTATAGTTATAGCTTTAGAATCTTACTGGATTACAGATAATATGTAGAAGAGCCTAGATTTAAATTTTTAGAGTTTATTATTATGTAGTTGTTGAGATAAATTTTGCAAATTTCTAAGTTTTTGGTGTGTTTTTGACTGGGCGACTCGCTTGCATGGGCGACTCGCATGCCATGTACGTTACATACATACATACATACATATTTGAAGTTATCTTTGTTCGGCGAGCTTAGGAAGTCCTCTAATTTCTGCCTCTTGGCTTTGATTGAGCCTGATAGTGCATTGAAGCAACCTTTTCTTATAAATTCATTGTAGTTATTACTAAAGCTACGTAGAAACACAACAAGGACCACGCTAGAAATGCCAATATCATGTCTCATGAACAGTCGAATGAAAAGAAAAATAAAAGCCTTCTTGTTATTTTCCCGTAGCATTCCAAACTCAATCTCAATCTCCCCGGATGTCTATGCCCCGAACCCCCTTCCTGCTAACCGACAAAAAGATATCCACTTCTCTACTTAGAGATCCTTCTTCCTCTCGGGGCTCGTCTCAATGTTCGCTTTCTCAATAAGACTTTTACCAATAGCAACCGTCTCCCTCCACCCCTTTTGTCGTCCCCAGAAACGATCTTCAACCGTGCTAGCCTTGAGACTCGACCTTCTGGCATCTTCCTCGAGAGTCTTCCTCGTGATGTCCTCGCCCGCCTCAGCCATCTTGGGTATCTGATCCAGCTGGCTGAGATTTTCCTCAAAGTACCGTTTACGGACAAGGAACCGCTCGCGACGCTCCTTCTGGAGGCCTGGGGAGTCGAGTTTGGAGATGGCGACGCGCACGCCCCAGCGCAAGACGAAGAATGCGTGCTCGGCGAAGAGAACGGTAAGCAGGAGAGCCCAGCCCCTGATGCTGGATGGGTGGCCGCCAGGACCAAGTCCATCGTTCGAGAACATGTAGACCAGTGCGCTTGTTGTTAGACTCCCCAACCATGTTAGGAAGCTCAGCGAGTCAAGCCAAGGACCAATGGTATCCGCGCGCCAGGGAATCGGGCGTTGCATTTCAACACAGATCTTGACTGCGTCTGCGCGAAGCTCAATCCAGTCGTTGATAATGAAGGATACAGCAGTGAGAGGCCAGACGACGGAGAAGAGGGAGAGGTATCCGAACTGGAGAACCATTTCGCGGAGATCACTTGTCACATCGTAGACACCTAGTTCGGCTTCTTGTCTTACGCGTTCCAAAAATGCGGCGTCTTCTGGCGAATCGGTTTCTGAGGGCGAAGGAGGCGGATTGCCGTTTTTCGCAGCTGGATTAGATTGCATCTTCGCAGCCCGATCCGATTGCATCTTCTTGTACCTGAGGAGACCGCGGCGTTTTAGGTAGGGGACGATGAGTTCCATTCCTAGGTTGACGATCTGTGCCGTGACGGTGAAGTAGATAACCTGCTTTCTCAGTCTGTCTGGATTGATTGCGAACCCAGCCTTCGGGGCCTTCAATTGCTTGTCGTCATCAGCGAAAGGCTTTACGGTCAAGCTAAAGATATCGAGGTGTGGCACGATCAGGGTGCCGAAGGGAACGTAGACGAATGCTGTGAGGAAGATAGGAAGATAAGAGGTTATAAAGTTCAAGACGAAAACTTTCTGCGTGAGGGCAATCTCGTATGCTCTGTGCGTCTCGTAGTTCTCATATTCTGTGAGCCGTGTTGCGAAGTTCATGAGAATGCCGGAGAGAATAGGCATGACGATGGTAGCAATGCCGGTAGGCAGGAATACCTGGATAAGGTTAGCATGGGGGATCACAAGCTGGAAGATCTGAACACACCAAGACGCTCTTAAAGGGACCATTGTAAACCTCTGAGATGAACACTTCAATTCCAAAACATGTCGCAATCAGTGCTCCTAGCAGCGTCGCTGCACCGAGCGCAAACGGAATCTGCCAGAGCTGCCTCTGAAGTCGCTTCACGGCTGGAAATATCGAAACCGTCTCGCCTGTGATAGGGTCGGTAATCTGCTTTTCGTGCTTGAAGTTCTTCCTCTTGGCCTCAATTTTGGAGACGCCTCGAACACCCCATCGAACCCCCAAGTCGACCTCTTGATGTTTCCAGTACTCGGTGAAAACGGTGCACCAGACGGCGCTCACGATGCCGTAGATGGGAGAGAAGTGGCCAAGCAGGAACCATGCCGAGAGGCCAAATGCGGCAGGGAATACGAGGAAGGTGAAGTAGGATTGGGTGAAGGCAAAGTAGAAGGCAATCTGCGGATGATCAGTTGCGTGGCCTTGCATCAAAGGTTGAGACCGACCTTCTCGCCCAAGCGGTTTCGGATTTCGTCTAGATCCTCTGTCTTCAAGAAGTAGGACGTGCTCCATCTCTTGATCCACTCCGTGTTGTACGCGTGATCATGGAGTGCGAAGATGGACTCGACGTTCTCCCACTCTCCCTCGTTCGGTGTGATGCCAGCTCCTCCCTCGGCCACTGGGTGAGTGATGAGCTGGTATATGATCCTCAGCCTTTCGGCCTCGTATAGGGGCTCGGCCTCGAGAGCTTCACGAGTCTCTTTGGGCGGTGCAGCGGCTCGGACGCCATGGATCCAGTCGCGGACTCTGATGCACCAATTAGCGACTGCAATTGCACGGCATCTGCAGTGAGGGTGCTTGCCGCGATCTGTACACCTCGCCAAACAAGTGCTCGTCGGAGGCAACCTTTGTGAAGAGGAGGATGGAGTGGTTTCCCCCATTGCGAACTTCGGTCTGCAGCCCCACCGAAGCGAGGGCTTGAACGAGCTGCTCGAACTTGGCAATGGCGACGGCTTTGTCTGTAGATGGTCAGTCCTCTGGACGGGGAATGTCTGTCCGCGTGTCATACCCGTCTTCACAAAGCGATAGCTGATCACGTAGTCGACGTCCATGTTGGTCTGGAGGGCTTGGCTCTTCACCATGACGGCGGTTCAGCTCGAATTGACGAGCGAGTCTTGCGGGTGTGGGAGCCGAGTGCGCAGGCGCAGATGTGTTGCAGGGACAGTGCAAATGAGGCAGCGAAATTGGGCAGCGTGCTCAGCTTAAAAAGAAACCGCAGCAAGGAAGCAGGAAGCTGCATGTGCTACTGGAGGTCTAGCCAAGCTTCCGCCCGCCAAAACGTCATCGATCAGCGCGACGGCACCAAGGGTGCGCCACATCCTTGCGCACATCACTCTGACATCGGAACGACGCGCGAGGAAATGTTCACGGGAAGAATATTGAATTTCTGTATTCGGATCACGTCTATGAGGTTTCGTTCCGACCTGGTGCCTCCTCTCCCACATTCGAATTTGGGCGGTATCTTCCTCCTTGAGGAGACGCATAAAGCGCGTCGCTCAATGAGAAAGGAGATCCTCGTAAGAGGGCTATGGAGGCCAGAAGCGCAGTGCCGCGAAGCAGACGCCACGCATCGACTTTCCATATAAATGGCTCGCCTTGTAAATGGCTCGTGTTTCCTTTCCCACTCCGGGTATCAAATTAGTATCGACGGGAAAGACATCTCGGAAAAGAACAAGCAGAAGAAGAGAAGACGGATGGAAGAAGTCTCATGAATTAGAATACAGAGAGTTGGCCAAAACTCGGGTTCGAAAATCCGATCCTGGAGAGTTAAATAGACGATGGCAGTGTAGGAGAGACCGGAAAGACTCGTACCCTACGTTGAGCTCCCAGAGGAGCAACAACAGAGCCATGCGCCCAACAGTTCGACTGAGTACCCGAATACTCGTCCAGTGATCGGAAGACAAGCCACGTCCCAGCAGCGTATCGACATGTATCGGTGGTCAACGCCAGGAAATACTGCCGGGTGCTGACCGGAGAAGACTACAAGAGGAGACTTTGGCAAGAAACCTGTGCACGACGTGAGCTCAACTTTGCCGAAGCAATAGAACTCGCCTGAGCCACACAAAAACATGATGCCACCAACGCCATCTAAGGGTATACCGGTAATCCCAAGCACGGGTGCCTCCTATCATCTCCATTTACCATCGCTTTTGAATCCGTAACATGTGCTGATCGAAAGTCTTCCTAGAGTTCAAACGACTCCGAAGATTCGAATGAATCAGAGAAATCGTATGGGTCAGTTGAATCGTATGGATCAGATTCATTAGACGACTCATGATGGTTAATCCGAGGATTCCATCTGATTCTCTCCGATCCCGGCAGAAGTCTACTTGTGCCCGGTATAAGTCTAGTTAACGACGGTGAGCATCTCGGGTCATTAATTCCATAATTTCCATAAAGGGCGCAATCGCAGACACAATGTGCAATCAAGTTCGTGCGAACGAACTTCACTACACACCGACAATCTGATAACTTACTCAACGTTTCGAAGATGGGCTCGGTGGCTAGTGTACGATTCGTAATTTCCGCCAAGGATTGACTCCAGCACACTATGTCCGTTCATCTCGCCGCCAGGGCGTAACAAGTTTACTCGATCCTGGAGCGTTCTGTACGCATCGCCAAAGGCTTGGAATATGTCCTTGACGTTGTGCGATCCTCCTGAGATGTTGTTACTGGGAAGGTTGGGATCCTCGATGGAAAGACCATCGGCCTTTTCTGGTCGTCCATCGATACCGATTTGGGTCTAGAAAACGTTAGCTACCGCTACAAACAAGTCGTTAACATGTGCATACCTTGTTAGCAAGACGAGGTGGTTTCATGACGATCCTCTTTCTCGCGAGATCGAAATTGTTCCCATAGTAGTCAAGGAAGTTCATGAATGACTCCCCAAGGTTTGCTGACGGTGGTGCCAATTGAAGAAAGCTGACAACAAGGCAGATGATGGAAAAGCCACCTAGTCCACCGAGGTGCACATCGTTGAGCCCACGCATGGCCAGGAACTGTTTAACTAGGGCAACGAGAGGTATCATGTCGGGCCACGTGGATATCCATTCTTTGTAGGTCTGTTGAGCCTCCATGCCGGTAAGATTTTCAAACGATAGGTCGACCTTGATGCCCGTGATGCTGTCCACAAATTTGACGATTGGAACCTTGGCCCTGCTAATGACTGTCATGTCAACGGCAACCCCTCTACTCTCGAGTTTCCTAGCAGCCCGCCACAATACCTTGGTCACTTGGGATTTTACATTAAAGTTCAAGGCTGGTGGACCACCTCCGCGAAGTCGATCGGTAGCATAGACCAGATCCATGTCGGCGGTGGGCAGATACAACCCGGCAGGGAATGATCCGAAGCAAAGGACATGGCCGGTGGCCCCAGTCAAATATTGAGTCCCAAGGGCAGATTCGATGCGACGGATGAGGTTGGTACGTACAGAGGTCTCGTGTGGGTCGGGTCTCACGAGGTCGTAGAAGTCCAGGATCTCGTTATGGAGCCTGGATATAGTCAGTATTTTCGCTAAGAAGGGCAGGAAGCAGCTCACCATTTCGTCATGTCAGAGCGAAGATGACTATAGTCTGTGGCCCAAGGCGCCGTCTCAGTATGGGAATCCGCCAGCCACTCCCGTAAGATGCCACCTTCGAACTCCCCACGCTTGCGTTTGTGGGCTTTGGGCTGTGTTTGCGGTGGTGGCTTCTTTGGCAAGCTAAGAGGTTCGGGCCCGCGTTGGACATATTTTTGACCGGAGGCCATGGATGCTGGACCCGTTGGAACCGCCTCGTTCAATGAACCGCGCAGCGCGTAGTTGTTAAGTGCCCACATTGGATGGTCATCGTCCTCCGGTTCATCTTCATCTAGGCCGAAAGAGATGAAGTCATCATTGGCAATGACGGCATTGCTCGATGCGGCCTTCTCTGGTGCCTGGTTCTTTGCTCTGCGGATTAACTGGACAACGTCTCGCTTCTTGCCGGTAGTTTCATCTGGCGGCGGCAGGACAGTGTACGGGTCAGGATTGGACCATTTCGGCACCGAGTTGCCGTCCGCGCGGGTGCTCGATTGCCGGCGGGCCATCTTGTGGTGGGCCGGCGGGTCACTAGCAGGACTCTCACCGTCGCCGTTGTCAGTCTCAAGCTCCATGTCAGCTTCATCCTCTGATAAGTCGTCTACGTTGCGAAACTTGTTGGAGCCATCAGTGGAACCCAAGATGTGCTCAGAGGTGGTGTCTACGCGAGACTGCAAGAGTGGGCGCTCGTGTGGGGCTTTTTTGCGATATGCAGGGCGTCGTCCACCTCGCTGGTAATCATTCTGGTTGCGCCTGCTTCCGGGGTGCGACGACGTTGGGTTGGCGCTGCGCTCCGAGTCGCG
Organism: Melanomma pulvis-pyrius CBS 109.77; assembly: GCA_010093585.1. NCBI lineage: Eukaryota > Fungi > Ascomycota > Dothideomycetes > Pleosporales > Melanommataceae > Melanomma > Melanomma pulvis-pyrius. The sequence goes on from MU002062.1 coordinate 6,296, forward strand.
GTGATTGTCTCCACTCGGGCCGCTTCCACCGCGGCTGCGTTTGCTTTTGCGCGCGGAGCGGGTGTCGGCAGCAGGACCAGCAGGCGGAAACTGCGGTCCCGAGTTGCCGGCAGAGAAAGTGAAAACCGCGGGGCTGCGATTCTGGCCGCCGCTCTGATGCTGACTCTGGGCGTCGTTGGGCCGGTACGAGTCTCCGCCGCCGCTTGTGAAGGTTATTCTATCCTGGAGAGACGGGCGCGCGCCGCCGCGACGCGATGGGCGGTACGAATCCACCATGACGGTGGGGTTGACCTAGGTCTGGCCGAAGGCGTTGGGGATACAAAGGGGGGTCGTTTGTCGATGTGTTGGCGGTGTGGTGGAGGAGCAGCGCCAAAAAAGATTCGCGCCGTGGGTTGTTGGCTGAGACATTTCGCGCTAGTCTCTTGGCAGCAAACACGTGCCCCGCCGCCGCTGTTTTGCCGAGCACGAGCAGCAGTTGCAAACGCGCATAGTTCCTCACGATGCGGTGCGCCCTGCAAGATTCTCTGAGGCGGTGGGCGAGGCCGTATATGTATGCTAGGGTACCTATACAGAGCTCAACAGCGACATCTTCCGTGAGAGGCCGACGTGCGGCCAAGGTTGTCTGGCTTGGGAAGTGCCATGGTCGATGTGAATGTGTCACGGCGACTGCAACGCATTGAAGATCCGGATTGCTCAATTGATACATACATATACAACAGACGGTGCAGAACAATATGTACACCAGAGAGTGGAGAGTTCCCTGGAAGGCCCCTGTATCCCGCTGGGGTCAGGTAGTGAAACTCAGAATGATGACGCCTCCCCCACCAGCTTCCTTCTAAGAGTGTCAAGTGAGCCAAACGCTATGCCAGCAACCAAACGCCGCACCAATGCATGGAAATCCTAGAATGCGACTGGAAAGCAGAGGCGACTGGACGCTGAGGACAGCGGCGTGTTTTGATCCGCCAAACGAACAGTATGTTCTCCTTCTATGCCTCTTACTCATCCTTCGTAAATTTGGGCTTGAATCCCTTCGACAGCTCCTGCTCCCGTTCCGCTAGTTGTTGGTAGCCCCGCACTTCTCGCTCAATCCGCTCTCTTGCGCGCAGTATCTTGCTTTGTAGGTAGAAGCTTCCGCCCTTCTTGGGCTCGTTCATGTCGAACAGCCGCTTGAATCGCTCCGTGACGAACTCCATGTCTATCTGTCCCATTTTCGACGGCCCGACATTGAGGATCTTGCACGCCTCTTCCATGGTGATGTTTGACGAGGTGAAGGCCCCGCCACCACTCTTCTGGCTGGCTGCGGCATATTTCTGTGATGCGGAAGCTTGTCGCCACGATTCGGCGAAAGCGCGTCCTACTATTCGGGCGCCGGAAAAGACGACTTGTGTTATTATGCGGTGAGCCTGAGGAGATGTTAGAAGGAGGCCTTCAGGTGTCATTCGAAGACGTGCCATTGTGAGCAGCGGGTTCCTCCCCGAGTGCCTAGAGGGAAGGGATTGGTGGTATGGCCCCGGAGGAAGTGGTGACGGGCCTGCTTGTTGATGAACCGAATGCGTTGTTGGTTGGAGTCTCAAAATTTTGGAGTTGCCGCCCGCGCGCCGATCAAGAAAATGCCGACACGTGACCGAGCTCTCCGCCAATAAGAGCACGATCGCAAGTGACTTTGGACCTCAGTTGAGAAGTGTCAAAAGGGCAGAGCTTACCGCTGCTGAATGAATATATCATCCTCATCTCTCTCTTTAGAGTGTGAGGGCTTCGAACGACCCTAAATGAGCCAAAAGTCGTCACCAAAACTCCCAGGCCAAGTCTTCACATGCGGAGCCGTACAAAGCACAAGCACAAGCAACTCCCCGCGGCAAAACCGTCAGCGAAGTCTATTACTGCCGACCTTGCATTCTCCTACTTTCTCTACCTTCTTTCCACCACTCGACCTTTTGTTGCCCAACGCCTGAACGTGCAGGGAACAGACGCGCCAATCAGCCTTAATCCGCAGCTGGCGATGACGCAGTGACAGCATATGCATGGCAGCACTTGGCAAGTCGCGACTCTCGACACAACGAAGATCAACGCATCGGCCTGCTAATACAGCTTCAGACACTCCCTGGCTAGATCATATGTCCACCCCTTCACGATCCGCCAACGATGTCTCGCCGCAGCCCTCCGGAGACCCCAACCCGCCCACCTATGCTGCTTTCTCGCCGGCCACTCTAGGGCAAGCTACTCCGCAAACGAAGCTTCGATCTGCTATCCTCGTGCATCAAAAGTCGCCTCTACTGGCCGCTACTCCTCCTCAGATAACGCGCGTGCTTGCGTATTCCCATCCATTCCTTCTGCCGCTGAACAAGCTTGTCGGACTCATAACATGGACAACGGGAGACCCGTGGGAGAGCTTCCTGCTTGTTGCGGGGTTTTGGGCGGTGGTCATGTTTGGGGATGTTGTGACAAGATACGCAGGACCCATTATAGTAGTGCTGGGTCTGATCCTGGGAATGTATGCACGGAGATACTCCCCGCTCTCCTCGACGGGATGGACGGGAGAGAAAGGACAGAAAGGACACAAGCGAGCGGAATCCGAGAGCAACATCAAGCACCACAAGAGCTTGGAAGAGATTGTGGATACTCTGAAGCTGTTCACCTCACGATGCAACATCCTTCTGGATCCATTCCTTCAACTGACCGACTTCTTGTCCACACAAAGGACTGCGACATCCGCAACTACTAGGCCAGCCCTTACCGTCTTATTTATCCGAATACTGTTCGTCTTACCAATATGGATTATCCTCACGTTGCCTCCGCTGTACATCCTCACAACAAAGCGGGTTGTTCTTGCTGTTGGGACTGTTGTTTTGAGCTGGCATTCACGTCCAGCTCGGGTCTCACGTACCATTCTCTGGCGGTCGAAGATGATTCGGCGAATTTGCGTTTTCCTGACCGGACTCAACTTTGGAGAACCAGGCGAGAAGGACAAGGATGGAGCTCCACCCCTCCCCCCACGGCGGAAGAGTGCCCAGGAAATCGCCGCTTCGCTTGCCGCAAAGCGACGGCCTGACTCTCCAGGAGTGCGATTTACTTTTAGCATTTATGAAAACCAACGCCGATGGCTGGGTATTGGGTGGACCTCCTCTATGCTTGCGTACGAACGTGGCTCCTGGACAGACGAACATCTCAATCCAACGCCCTCTAAGGATCAATTCGAGCTTCCTGAAGTTGAAGGAGGCCAAGCAAGATGGAGGTGGGTACAAGGCAGTGAATGGAAAATTGAGGGTACGGATACGGGCGGGAAGGGAGGAAAGGGAGTCTCTTCGGGAGAGGGAGCGTGGATATACTATGATAACAAGGTAATCTATGATACCTGGTTTCTTTGACTTGACTAACATGAAACCAGTGGCGGGACGGCCGCCGAGGACAAGACGGCTGGGGTCGATACACTCGACGTCGAAAATGGTTCCGAGACGCTGAACTCGTCGAAGTAACACCCTCCACAGAGGTCACCCCAATGCCAACACCTAAACTCGATCCAGTCGCCGACTCTGCCGAGCCCTCGAGTCCAACTCCAAAGTCAAAAACCTCATCCGACACATCTACAATGGACATGGCTGCCAGTACCAGCACAATTACTCAAGCTTCGGCGAACGGGCGGCCATCCTCAGAGTACGCTTCCTCTATCACTGACGATACGGACGCTGCAAGCACGAAATCACGCCGCAGCTGGTTTAAGAAGAATAAACGGAGCCACAGCAGAGGTGGGAGCGGAAGCGATAAGGCAGCTACTATAGCAAGCTCTACGAGCACAGATCTTGATCGGAGAAGTGATGAGGACGACGTGCACTCGCCGCTCGAAAGGACGGCTAGGGAGGACGAGTGGCGACTCGGCGACGATATCAGGATGCAGCTAGACATCTAAGCATGAAGATTTGGCATTATGAACATATATACCATTAGCGACTTCTTTTCAAAGTATAGATGGGTACTAGCCTTGATGAGTTGGAAATGCGGCGTAATGGGCTTTGGTTATATAACAGAAAGATTAGCTAATGTCTACGAAGCTAATATTATTACATCATGAAAGCATTTAAAACCCATGAATTATTCTTAGGATTATCTCCGCACGCTCACGACGTACAACTCGATATATCTCATGCATGCTCCCACAGTCTCATACCCCATCGGTCATAGTCCATCTTGGCAAAGTGTCCCGTGCTTCCATCCGAGGAGGCGGGCATCCCCCGCCAAAACGAGCATCGAAAATGCATCGCTCTCTTCCTCACTTTTTGGTAGCACGTCGCTTATATCAGCCCATGTACGACCCTATTCCAGCCACAATGGAGTATTTATTGGAGCTTCTTTTCACCTCTGGGAAATCGAATTGCCCGTCTTCACAATTTGTTGATATATCTATTGGCGGTTTTTGGGACTATGGCGGATAAGAATGCTAGCTTCCATGTTGAGATTACTCAGGTATGTGTAGTTTGTATTGGTTGTTATGTTCCTTTATTGCTGTTGTTTGTCTTTTCTTTCGTTCATGGCAATGCGAATTTTTACTATCCGATTTCCTTTCCTCTTGCGTTGATGTTGTTAATCAAGTTTGTGCACGAGCTGTTTTCTTTCACATTTCTCTTTAATTCCTCCATGTCTAATACCAACTCAGATGCTTTTCATCGCCGGCGAAACGACCGAACCGTCCGCGGCCACGACTTTCTTAATCGAACGCATCGTCCACCAACAAGTTGTCGAGACTGTATGTCACTCCACTCTCTTCCCAACCCTCCACACCTACTTCATTTCTTGCTTTCTCATCCATCTCATCCCTATCTTCAAGACTCACCCTCGCCTAGCTCAAGCGCGCCTCCGTCCTCGCCACCCGCCGTGGTACTCGCTATATAACAAATGAAGACATCATCTTCATTGTGCGACACGACGCCGCAAAAGTATCCCGCCTTCGCACCTTCCTCGCCTGGAAAGACGTACGCAAGAACCTCAAAGACGACGACGACAAAGCCAACCCTGGCGACATCCCCACTGACAACATCGCCGGGGCTGATGGCGGCCAGGCTGTAGACGAAGCAACCACTACCACTGTAGCGGGGGCAGGGGCCAAGAAGTCGAAGAAGAAATCTGCGCTGCCCTGGGATGTATCTAGTTTCTTCAGCATTCAGCCCCCGGATCTAGGGAACGAAGACGAGGATGAGGATGAGGATGATATGAATGATGAAACACGCCGCCGTCTCCATATCAATGATCAGCGCACCCTCAACATGACGCGCGAGCAGTACGCTGTCTGGGCTGAGTGCCGGCAAGCCTCGTTCACTTGGCGCAAGAGCAAGCGGTTTAAAGAGTGGGTTGGACTCGCAGATGTTCATGATGGTGGGAGGTTGGGTGACGATGTTATTGATATTTTGGGGTTCTTGACTGCAGAGATGGTGCAGAAGCTTGGGGAGGGGGCACGCAGAGTGCTGAATGAGGAGGATGTGGCGGTAGACGAGGGTAAGGGGAAGGTGGAGAGGAGGGGGAATGCAGGGTGTGCGCTCTTTTCAACGGCTGAGGAGGTGAGGAGGCCGATTGATGAGAGGCATGTTCAGGAAGCGTTTAGAAAGTTGCAGGCTCCCAGCCAGAAGGCCAGGGCGTTTGCAAGTTTGAGACCAAGTGGGGTTCCGGCGATTGCGAAGTTGAATCTTGTGAGTGGAATTGTTTCCCGTACTTCGCATTTTGGGAGTTTGAGAGACTAATAGGAGTACAGATTTAAATGGAAGTACGAGCTCGTGTTCATGGTGCAAAGAATTCCTTGGAAGCTCCCTACGCCATGCTTTAGGTAATTGCAAAATTGAAGTCTTGTAATGAAGTTGATGAAGTTGATGAAGTTGATGAAGGACATGATGATTACAATGGGAGATAGAAATGCGTCGAGTTTTATGAGCTTCGAACTATTACTTTAAATTGGATTGTATCTCACAACTCTAGGTAGATGCTCTAAATTAAAATGAGAAGAGAGTGTCTCGATTCCCTGCAAAAAGGCACATATGCTGCCAGTGTTGGATGGAGGTGGACACATAGATTACTTTGGGCTAGGCCGAAACCACCTGGTTGCCTTAACCACGTCACTACAGGTCAAGAGGTTGCTTAATTTTCACTAGCTTAGGCTACCACACACAAAGCTTAAACTACTACGGTACAAATATATCTAAACAGCTTAAGACTTAGTAAGTAAAATAGGAGTTGTTCCAGAGAGGCAATCGTAAAAATGTTGTAGCGTTAGGCTAGCGCAGAAGCCGCGCCAAGCGCAAAGGGTTACAAGGTTGGGTATCATTACGTAGTTAGAATTAAGGCTGTTACCTAGAGGTATAAGGGCTGGCGCCGAACCATTAAACTAACAGATAAGGAACTAAGGCTAGGACTTAATAAAGATCAAATCTGGAACCTTAAAAGCATTGGGCTGGCGCTGAGCCAGCGAACCGAAAGCGCTGGGCTGGCGCTGACCTAGAGTATGGGAAGCCCCAAGGCCAGAATAGATATAAAACTAGGAGTTCCTAATAGAGGGGACTCTAGAATTTAATCTCATTTCAAACCGGACGGCTGCTGGCTGCTTATCACCAAGGTCTATTGCACCTGCAACTCCCTTAACCACATACTTTCAAGGTTTCTCCCAGCTCGCTCCTTCAACTTCAACCACATTATTCCTCGCACCGACAATTGGCTATACCTTTGTTTAAACCATGTCCCTTCTCTTCTCTCTGCCACGGGAATTGAGAGACATGATATACAGCTACTATTTATGGGAAGAATCTGGATACCACCACGACTTCAAATCGGACACTCTCCGGACCTCTGACGGCCGACGTATTGATCTTGCGCTGATTTATACCTGCAAAGTAATTGCTACGGAAATGGAGGGCCTTGCTATGAAGATAAATACGATTACTTTCACGACATGTCGCGACTCCACTACAGCAGAACGCTTCGAGTATATGACAACTGAACAAGATCTGGCTATGGAATACATGATCAAGAGGGCCCATGCATTTATTACGCCGGAGATCATAACCGAAATCGCTCAACGCTATCCGGGAAATCCAAAAATCCAGGAGCTTCAGAACAAGGCTCCCGAAGAGCAAAGACGTGAGCTTCTCAAAGGATTTCACGGACGGAACGGTCCATATGTAGTCCATAAAAATATAGTTCATGACTTGCTACAGCTCGCCTCAGCTCATCCATGTTTTCTAGAGGACACTACCCGGCCTTGGACCCAGGGTTGGTCTTCAATCAACGACAGGCATTACACAGATGGAGCCCAGTTGAGGATAGTTGAGTGGCGCCCAGCCCCATGGTCAATTCCCAGCGAGTCTGAGCTCTCCTCCATGCAAAAGCTACTCTCATCAACCCCCTCGATCCCGTGGGATTATTCAGGGAGAGAGCGCCGCACAAAGCACTACTACTCAGCCACTGCCGCTGCAATCCGATTTCTTGGGAAAATCGCACGCAAAACACGCATTCAGATGCGAAACATAGTACTCAAAGAAGATCACACAGCTGTCGTGGACCCAGAAGCACACGCACGAGGGCTCATTCCTTTCTGTCAAGAAAACCCGAAGCTTCGCATCGAGAGGCGTGTCGATTTGTGGATCTCGGTCTTGGATAAGAGGTTGTTGTGGAGACTTATTTTTCCAAATGCGATATGGGCATATGCTTGGTTTGCTTATGAGCCCACAACAAAATCATTGCACGAGAGGATCATGTCGTGGATCGATGAAGCTATGGCACTGTGTTCTTTCGGAATGCCAGCCGCATCATTCTCTATAATCTTCACAGGGCCCAAGAACTCGGCAAGCGACCTATGGGAGGGCCTGAAAAAAATTGCCGCAACTACGGACGCCCTACATACAATGGCTCAGCGTGGGAACAGGCTTCCTCCATTTTCAGACCCCATGCGCTTGCGTTATGGCCACCCAGACTATGTGGATTCCATCCGCAAAATTGCACAAGGAAATTCGGTGGTCCGTTTCGATGGTGCTTGCTTGGGCGAGCTGTGGGATACGGAAAGTGTAATTAGTGCGCTGCAAGATCTGCAAGATCTGCAAGATCCGCAAGATCCGTCGCTCCCAGAATGGTGGGAGCAGATTTTTCGAATTGATGATATGGATCAGCCACCTGGAGGGTTTCCTGCTGTCCTGGAACATTGCGTTTACGATTCAGAGCCGGAATAGGAGGATGAGCATATGTAAATGGCGATGTAATTTAATGACGAGATTCGGGTAATTTGGATTACATTGGAAAGTTCTTGGTACGGTTCCTCGTTCTTTTCAATGACCTTGTTAGATACTGAGGAGTGCAATCAATCAAGACAGTTAAGACTGATGAATCATCGAACAGAAATATTTCTTCATTCTAAAACCAACTTGAAATTCTATTTGGATCGATCTGAAATGTGCATATTTTGGTATTCTATATCCATTACATTTCCAACCAAAATCCTAATTATTCTGGCCGTCACCTGACGTCGCGATAACTTTTCGTCCAAGCTCCCAAACCTCGGACAGGACCTCGCTCCCCGCCATACGCGTCTGCGATGCCTCCCACCCTCCATGTCCCTACTCAAGCATGCCAAAGAACACCTGTCTAACCAGTCGACATTTAACTTCCTCAATGCCTTCGTTTCACTCGCCGACCGCACCTCGCTTCTGGCCCGCGCGCAGTCCGCCGATGAAGCGCAATTAGCATCCCCGCATGGAGCCCGCCACGGCCTCGCCGGAAAGCTTATAGGCATTAAAGACAATATCTGCACCACCGATCTTCCCACCACCGCCGCCTCCAGCATGCTGAAGAACTTCATGAGCCCGTACGATGCGACGGTTGTCAAGCAGCTCCGCGGTGCGGGCGCCATCGTTGCGGGGAAGACTAACATGGACGAGTTTGGGATGGGATCACACTCCACACATTCAGCTTTCGGATCGGTGCAGTCTTCGAGACGAGGGGGCGAGATATTGAGTGCTGGAGGGAGTTCTGGTGGGAGTGCGGTGGCTGTCGCGAGTGCCCAATGCTGGGCGTACGTGCCCCGCTGCACATTTTCAGAGAGTGTCGCTGACGGGATATAGGGCCCTGGGCACAGATACGGGAGGATCTGTGAGATTGCCTGCTGCATACACTGGAGTCGTGGGGTACAAGCCGTCGTACGGGCTCCTGTCGCGATGGGGCGTCATTGCGTATGCCAATTCACTTGATACAGTTGGAATCATGGCTAGACATGTCGACGGTGTAAAGAGCATATTTGGTACGTTTCCCTCGAATTTATGACTTCAGCAATCTTATATGTGCGTTTCAATCTGATTGACGCCCTTTGATAGAAAAACTCAATGTATACGATCCCCAAGATCCAACATCCCTGCCCCCGTCGACTCGCTCCCATCTCGGCTCCTCTAAGACAACTACTTTGCTTAAGATTGGAATACCCTTGGAGTACAATATCTCAAGTCTGCACCCCACTGTCCGGAAGGCCTGGATCCAGTCTTTGCGCCATCTAGAAGAGTGTGGTCACACACTGCACCCAGTCAATCTCCCTTCGACCCAGCATGCGCTCTCGGCATACTACGTCCTCGCTCCCGCCGAGGCCTCGAGTAATCTCGCAAAGTACGATGGCGTCCGTTATGGAAGCAGGGCAGAAGGTATCGACGGCACGCCCTCTAGCGTCCTATTTGCAAAGACACGGGGTCAGTTCCTCGGCCCTGAAGTGCGGCGCCGTATCCTGCTCGGCGCCTTCTCGCTCAGCGCACAGGCAATCGACAACTACTTCATCCAAGCGCAGAAAGTGCGGCGCCTAGTATCAAATGATTTCAATCAGGTCTTCGAAGCGCCGAACCAGCTTGTCGCCGGTCCCTCTACATTAAATTCTGATGGCGTGGATGTCTTGCTCTGTCCAACTGCACCAACACTGCCTCCGTCCCTTGCCGAGATCGAGAACCAAGAGCCGCTGGATGCATATATGAATGATGTGTTCACCGTGCCAGCCAGCCTCGCTGGACTACCAGCTATCAGCGTTCCTGTTCCTATCGCGAAAGAGGACAGGAATCCAGAGTTACTAGAACAAGGTATCAGGGAGACTGCTGGTATGCAAATCATTGGGCAGTTCGGTGATGACAATCTAGTGCTCGACGTTGCGAGGCAACTTGCACAGGCCGTCGATCTGGGAAGCGTGCATGATCAGTCCGATTCGATCACAACAGCTTAGGTCACAAATCCAGCGGACGAATCGTAGCCTTACTTAGGGCGAATTCAATCGGTATAGGTTTGAATATAGTAGTCTACGTACTCATTTTAAAGAGAGGTGAGGTAGTAGAGGTAGTAGTGCCGAAGGCGAAGAGAACAATAAAGGTTCATGGCTATGGAATGGACGGCTAGATAAATGCCTACCTCGGCGGTGAAGAGGGAAAGGAAGAGGGCTGAGGCGCTGGGCATCACGATCGAGCAGTATGAGGAGAAATCCAGGGATGTTAGAGAGAAACGGAAATGGATGATGATGTTTCAGAGCTTGTTAGAGTCTTGGTGTTCCGAGGGTGGATGCACAACATGACAAAGTAGGTCTTCGGTTCCAAGATTAAATTCAAATTCAAATTTCAAACGAGTGTAATTCTTCCGTTCATTTGCTCAACATGACACCTAATAGCCATGAACCCATCCGTCCTTCCTTCTTCTCTTAGCATTCGCTTTGGGTTGCGTCGAGTTGCGTGGCTTAGTGCTGTGATCCAAGGAGTCAGCTTCGTTTCGAGAAGAGTTCGGGCTAGCGACAGGGGACAGTGGCCGGGACTGGGAAAAGTATGGGAGGGATATGGGATGGCTTACGCTGCAAGAGCCGCACGAGCAGCCGCTGCAATCACCCTGGCAGGCGCAGGTCTGGCAGTCGCTGTCATCATATCTTGTCAGCCTTGGCCTCATGCTTCGCACAATCAATCTTCACCAAGATCGGCGAGCAGATAACAACGTGGAAGATTGATGCGTACCAAGGAGACATGTTGATTGATTGGTTGTTTGGGGGTGAGGACTTGGGTAGAGTTTGAGTTGGTGTTGTGATTGGATAGTTGGTATCGAAGTCGGTGCTAGCTGTTCATCAAGGTGCTCAGGAGAGGGGGTTTATATACCTTTTCTCCTCCGCCCCATCCCCCCACTCTTTCTTCTTCTCTCCTCTTCTCGCCGGCCCCTCCCGGTCTTGCCCGCCCCTCTTCTGCAGCATGACTTGCGAGGTATCGGCGTATGGCAGGTGACATATCGATGCCATACCGCGGACTAAACATGCTCACAGCCCAAGCCCCACACTACGAGCGGGGACTCCGCCTGTCGCGGAAAGCCAGCACCCACGTACATGTAGCTCGTGGGTCTGGATCCAGACGCGGGTGCAGGGTATTGGTCCGGTGAAGAATGTATGCCGAGCCGCCGAGGGCAGATCAAGCGAGGAGTGGACGGGTGGGCCTATGGTGGTGAGAGATGGACCACCATCTTCCTGTCATCGCGTATTTGAGGTCGTATCTGCCACCCCGACTTACCTGCTGATCTGTATCTTTGGTAGGGTACCGCCGCCCGTACCGCGCGTTAGGTAACTACTACCCACGTTCACGCTGCACAGTACAGTGCACATCAGACATGCTTCCTGCATACGCATGACATGACACAGCACCGTATCGACACCGAGGCAGCATGCCATGACACCACAACAAGACCGGGGCGTGGGGATAAGCTGCACACTGGCTCCTATCAGAAACCTCGTACACAGCTTGCCAGAGAGGAAGCCAGGGCATAGCGGATGCTTAGATACAACACGTTAGTACTATCTGAAAGGAAAAACCCCACAACTGTGTGGCATGCCATGTCACGATATGTCACCGAGACATGGGATTACCCCACAGGCATTCCTCCCACTTGCCTCCCACTCAAGCATTACTTCCTGACATGAGTTATAGATCGCCGAACAGACAATGCCTACCCCTGTCGAGCAGTCGAAATGCAGATCAGATACTCAAACGTACCGCCAAATTGGTCATCACACCACATCTATTACCTTCACATACATTGCCCCAGAGCTTGGGCAGCGGCATTGCTACCCACCACGTTCCAACCTATTACTCCCTGCCACGCACCATATATACACGAATCCAAGGATCTAAGTCGCCGTGTCGATGTATCAATGATGAGAGCTCTCTACAGAAGTGCCTATCTCCGCTGTAATATCTGTATATATATGATACAGCAACGAGGCTCGACATGTGATACTTCCCCCCTTCTCTCCTCGCTCTCTTTAAACCTTGGCATTGCATTTTCCTCTCTATGCATGAGATGTACGCAATCATCCCTGCATGTGCCTTGTATTCACAAGGCAGCGTGCGGGGCTTGTGCAACAGTGGCTGCTTGCCTCGGACGATCTATATGCGAAGAGGGCTGGACCCCAGGCTCTGGGCTTCACAAGCAGAGCCAGTCCCTTGTATTGGTACTCAGAACAGACTGCTGTTGGATAGAAGCCTACATGTTGGGAAAGAGACAGGATTGGAGGTGTTGGCCCTCTACCCTCGAAGACTCTCCCGTCTCACCTCTGGCCTTCCTAAATCTCTACGCAAGACATTTCTTACCCAATTACTTCCAATTTTACGTCTCAAGACCCTATTGTATTTATTTATTTCCTCGCTAATAGTGACATGTTTTAATATACTGTGCTAAATAGGTCCTGGTCCCTTTAAGAGATCCTTCACTGTCACCACGGCATGCATGTAAGCTTATCTTGCCGAAATCCTGAAATCCGACCAGCCAATCCAATATTGATGATATCAAGCTCTATCCCAAATTGCTCGCGTTCCTTTCCCTACCTTAGTCATCACGCTTCATCCCTCTCGTCTTCCAGCAACTCCATGGTAGAGCATGATTAGCGGGGGTTCACTAGAGGAATCAGAATCAATATTTCCACGTTGATGCTATGAAATGAGTTCCTCATGATGTCTGACATAGAAATGTCACGCCCGGTCAGATCGTATTCTCCATCTTCATAGGCTTAATTATCTCCGCACCGGTGACTCGCTCAATGTCCCCGAAGCAATAATGTGCCAAAGTTAGGTAAGACACCACACTGTAGTTGATATTTTCGCACAATAGTTCCATCGCTGCTACTCATGTCTTGCACCGAATTCGTATCTGATAGCACTATGCCTGCCGAATCTCTATTCTATGTAAAATTATTCTCCGAAGAGATAATACTCCTATGGCCAGGATTTAATTACGAGTGTGATAAAAAAAAGTCAAAAACTCCTAGGCGGGAAAGAACCTTCCAAAGCCGTCCTGAAATCACGGGATCGCGCGATTCTAGCCCTTTGCACACGCGTGCCTTGGTACGCGCACCCTCAAGCCTTTTAACACTTCTGTCCTCTCCTCGCTAGCTAGAAAAGAAATCCTTTATACTGCGGATCCCACTCCCTCTTCGTTCTCATAAATGCCGTAGTTTTCTGTGAAACGCCAGGCGAAAGCCGTTGATTCGAAGCTCCCGCAGATGCGTCCCCAACCCGCACAGAATCGCGGAATCTACTTCCCAATGTTTTCTTCAGACCCGGAATAGCACCCGACTAGGATCCTGAATTCGAAGCGTCGGAATCTAATTCTAGCGAGGGATTAAGCGTGCGTCGTGCGCGAACTTCGCTCGCTCAGACGAAAAGAAGGCAGGCACTTCCGCGCTATTCACCATGCACGACATGTAGGGCCCGAAGAGGCTCGAAGGCTCTGACCAGTTGCATCCAACCCGCGCTCGACATCAGCCGCCGGAGATCGGACCGGGAAACTGGGCCTGACTTCGATCTCGGCTTGGATCAACACTCGCATGTTATCCGCGGGCCAGAACGACGCCGGAATTTGGTCTCAATAACGAGGGCAGAGGCGAAGACGGGGAGCGTACCTGTCCGACCGAAACCGTGCTTTGTTTTTTTAGCCAAAGGCTCCTTGTACATTTTATTCTCCGTCTCCTTCTTCTTCTCCTGCTACAATCTCATCCGCCCACACTACGAATTCTCCCTGTCACCATATCTTCTCCAAAATGGATCTACATTCCATGTCCAAGGCTAAGATTCGCTGAAAATATGAGTCTTCTATGAAACTTGCAAGACGTGGAGACGGATGGCGAAAAAGCTGCTACCTTGACGCCGGCGTAATCGAGAGAAGCTGGAAAGCGCATGCAGTGCAACGACGAGGATAGAACATTTTAGATGAGCGGTGAGTACGGGAAGAACAAGAGTCTGCACTGGATTTTCTTTTTCTTAGTCTGGGTATATAATCGACGTCTTTCTTTTGGTACACTATTTTTGCCTCTTAAGGGGCATGCATTTTCCTATCGCAAACTCCGATATCACAGATCCGACCCAGCGCCTCACGCCTTCACCATGACCCCCCACCCCCTAAACACGCCCCTCGCCAGCACAAGCACCGTGCCACTCCCAACCAACAAACACCCACCAAACACCCACACGGCATCAAATCCACTCCGATCCAAAATCGCACCCCCAATCGGCGTACCAATCAGCAGCCCCAGCGCCACACAAGCAAAGCTCTGCCCTAGCCTCGTCCCAATTTTATCTCTCGCATCCAGACTCAACTGCACGATAATCGTGGGCGGCAGACTAACAAAGCTGCCGGAAAAGAAGCCATAAAACGACATCAGCACGATCAGCCCCGCCGACGAGCTGGCGCGGATGAAGCAGAAGCACAAAATGCCTGACAGGAGCGTGCACGGGATCACGACGTTGAACCCGCCCAGCTTGTCCGCCAGGAAATTCGGGATGATGCGCCCGAAGATGCTGCTGCTGTTCATGATGGCAAGCAGGTAGAAGGCCAGATCGGGGTTCGTAATGTGGCGCGTCAGGGCGTACACCTGCGAGTAGAAGAACGGCATGTAGAGCCCCATGAAGCCGACGAAGAAGCCGAAGACTTGGAGGGAATAGGCCGGGATGAGGAAGGCGCGGAGGTCGAGGAGAGAGCGCTTTTTGGCCGGGAGAACGCGGACGCGCATGAAGAGGGTCGGGAGGAACTGCGTGGCGAGGATCAGGAAGCCGATTACGCGGGTTGTCCAGCCGAAGCCGATTTTTGGGAGGAGGTTGTGGAAGACGATGGGGTAAATTACGCCGCCTGGGAAGACACAGCACATGTTAGACACTGTTCTCACGCGTGATTAAGAGAGTGGATGGGGAGGAGGACTTACCGAACGAACTCCCACTCGCCGCCAGCCCCACGGCCATGCCAATCCGCGTCGTGAAGTACGTATTTAGAATCGCCACGCTGGGAATGAACAGCATGCCACATCCTATCCCAATGCAAAACGCCTGGGCTAGCAGAACCTGCCAGTAAGCGTGGCACAGACTCAGCATCATCTGGCCGAGCACAAGTAGGAACGAGCCGCCGATTAGCAGACTGCGGAAATATCCAGCATCATAGATGGGGCCCGAGATGGCGCCTACAATGAGCAGTAGGAAGGCTTGGATGGAGCCGATCCAGGATATCGCCGAGGGGGTCGAGGAGGGGAGGAGGTTAGTTTCATAGTAGGCCTGGTAGGAGCCGAAGGTGTTTATGATGCCCCTGAACCCGGGTTAGAACTTGTTCTTGTCTATCTCTTGCTCTCCCCCTCCTACTGCATGGAACAGCAAACCACAAGACAAACCACAACCCAACAGACACCAGAAAAATCGGCAAGCAGACGTCAAGAAACAGAACGGAAAGAGAACAGCAGAGACAAGGAAAACATACCAAGAATTGAAAAACAGCACAAAGGCTCCTAGAACCTGCAGCCATGCCACGAGCCCTCCATTCGGTATACTAGCCACGTGGTTCACATCCCGCACACTGACGCCCCTACTCGGTACAGCTTCCAACTCCCCACCACCGTCTCCCAACTCGCCACTTTCCCCACTGCCAACCTCTTCCTCCTCTTCCTGCCCATACCCCTCCTTCTCCTTCTCGGCTCCAATCTCCCCATCGCCCTCCTCCCGCGCCCTCCCTATCGACTCACTCGAAGCCTTGGAGTTAGCATCGGGCTTCTCGTCGTACACCGCACCGCCATCGCCATCGTTGACGTTGCGCAGCGCACGGTCCTGCATCTCTCGGTTCTGCAGCGGCGAAAAACCCGTCGGTCGGTGACACCAAGACGCGGACCGGGCGATCGGTACTGTACGTGTGACGGGCGGACTCAGAGACAGATATATGTATATGTATGTGTATACATGGGACACGCACACGCCGCCGTACACACGCACCCTCTAGCCAGGACGAACCCAAGTACGAGAGAAACCAAGAGAGAGGGAGAGAGGGGCAAAAACGCAAGATTGCAGTAGGTGGCGTGCGAAAGAGCAAAAGAGGCGCGCAAGTAGGTACAGTACAGTAGTAAACCGCACGTTTCCCCAGCGGAGCAGTCCCGCCGTTTGTATTAATACCCGCCCGCCCGCAGCATTCGTACATTACGGGTGTGGCCCTCACGGCGCTCCGCTCGCTCTCTGCCCAAGTCCGAGCAGCAGCCCCTACCCTACGTGCCGATCTTCCGGCGGCAGAGGGAGGAGTCGGGGGAGGAACTAGTTCGTTTGTCGTTGACGTCGCTGCAGTACTTACTCCGCGGGGATGCCCCGGATTTAAGCGCAAACTTGACGGAATGTCCCATTGCGGGCTTGCATGCGTTTTGATTACTCTTCCATGGTCAAAAGGGCGGATGAAGGGCGGCTTGACTAATCGAGAAGCAGACACCCTGCTGGCGGTTCATAGGGTGGGCTTTTGAGCCGCCGTGTGTTTAATTGCGCAAGACTTCTGGTCTTTGTTGTTAATGACATGAGGCTCGATGACGGAACTCCGCCATCTCCACGACTGACCGACTGCATCTCCGAGGTGCAAGACAACCATTGGGACGAAATATTGGTTGGATACCCGATATGCATTTGACCACACCGCCGCGACCGCTAACCCATCTACCTGACTACGAAATTTTTGGAAAGCTTTATCTCCGAGCTCGACAGTGAAGATCGCCGAGATGATTGTTCAGCCAACCGGTAGCAGAGGGTGAGCTAACCAGCATGACCTCTTATGGCCCACACACAGCCCTGGAAGACGCAGAAAGCTTGGGGAGTAAAAAATACAGGGGGAATGATGATTGTACAATATAAAATGCAGACCTCGTGCCATCTCATGTCATCATGGTAGGAACTGCCATGGTCGTCCGTCCGTCGCGTGCTTTTTGGGGTGCTTGTGCCGTCTGAAGATTGAAGGGAAAAGAATTACCAGGAAAAAAAAAAGCCCAAAAGCTAAACGCCCGTTGACGCTCGCTATGCAGTACAATCACGAAGTAGAATCCTAACCTAAGCCCGAGAATTTTCCTTCGCCCAAAATGCCAAACCCCGACAAAAACCCAATCCTTGCCCAGCCGAGCGTATACGTTTCTTCCCTGAAATGGTAGTGGCCGAAATGGGATAAATCCGTCCCTAAACAAGATTCGACAGACGCGTCTCCGAGATCTTAAAGCCAGATGCGAACGTGGAAGAAGGCTCGACCGGTTCGACGCGCTCTTCCCAGTACAGGTTCTCCAGCAGGGACTGCGGTATCGTGCCGTCCTGCATTGGCCTGAGCTGGCTCTTCATTGTCTTCTGCCGACGCTTCTCGCGCTCCTCTACAACATCGCGCATAACCTTCACTACTCCGGTCCAGCCAAGCCGATTGGCAGCCGCGCGATGACTGAACAGCCGCTCCAGGAATCGAAGCGGGAGGGAGACGAGAACACTGGAGAGGCTGCGAGCGACGTTATCCGGCTTCAGCTCATCTTGAGGAGGAGCGTCTCCGAATTGGATCCGACTCAGTCGGGGATTGTGCGTGGCCGATCGGAACTCGACGATGCTGGGTAATCGTGGGTCAAGCCGCAATTCCGGCGCGAGGGCGTAGAGAGTGAAGGGCGCTGGGAAGTTGTATGCTATGAACTCAATTGCGTCATGTAGGGGAGCGATCTCGAATGTATCGAGGTCCCCTGCGTATGGCTGATCAGGAGTAGTTCCGTTTTGGCGCGAAGCTGGTGGGACGCGAGGAAGGCATCCGTCGAGCCCGAAATGAATCGCCTTATCGAACGTGTCCCATCGGAGGAGTGCTTTGATGATCTCGATACCGCGGGCTTGCACGCTACGGATCTGAAGTGCCCGTCCTGCCGCAGCATAGCTGATGGCCTGTCCCATTCGCCTGCGTGCTTCGTTGTAGGTTGGGCCTTGCTCTCCATCGTGATGAAAGGGTCTTAGGCCGTAGAGGAACGATTCAACAGACAGAAGAGGCGCTCCATACAGCACTTTGATGGCCTCGTTCAGGGACTCGGAAGTGACAAACGTGTCGGCGGTCAGGATGTCTACCAGACGGCGAGAGTCTTTGGTCCGGAATGTGGACATGCGGCTATGGATTGCCTGTGCAATGACTGGACTCCGAGCAACGACGATGCCATGGATAGGCAGGGAGAGAAGAATGTCCTCTGAGCGTATTTGGAGAATGAAGTCGGCGAATTCTGGGTTTCCGAACTGAGCAGACAGATACGAGGCGAGTTCGAAAGGTGACTCTCCCATCTTGGTGTCTATGGATTGCAAGTTGGTTCCGTTCTGGTATGGCGCCGCGTGAGGTTCCTCTTCGTAGTCCGAGTTGGGTTTTGTTCCACCAAAGTGGGTCTTGTTTGGAGACTGAGAGTGAGATCGGGTGGTACCGTTCAGGACGTGAGGCGCGTGAGGGGGCGAGAACTGGCCCTGGTATGACCCTTGGTATGCGACATGGCCTGGCTGAAACGGGGGCACGGGATACTCTCGTCGCTGACTGTGGAGACTCTCAGGCGGCACCAAGGGAAATTGCTGATACATCCACGGGGCAGGAGCTGGTTCCGACGGGTGGTGTGTATGGCCTGGATAGAAGGACGGAGGGAATGGCGGAGGTGCGAAGCCCGGTGGGGCGCGAGTGAACGACTGCTCGAGCTCATGGGGAGTGGACGGTACTGCAGGAGACTCGTGCGCAGTGCCACCAAAGACGAGGCCCTCGACGCTGGGGTGTGTGTGATGGGGCGGGAAATGTGCAGACGATGGGCGGAATGAGGCTGAGGGGTCTTCCGAGGCGGTAGGTTGGGCGACTGGCCTCTCGGCGGGATAGAAGGGGGGTGGCAGTTCGGCGGGAGCTGGGGGTGAGGCTGGGGACTGCTCGCCATTCGCCGGGGCATGCGAAGGCACAGGCGTGTCTTCAACTGTTTCTGTTTCCTCGTCCTGAGTCTGCTGCTCAGACACTGAGAGTAGCCAAGTCAGAATGAGTTGAATTGGAGGGATGGGGTTACTATTAAGAAAAGACAGACCTCGTGTAAGAGACTTCTCGCGAGCATCGTCGAGACCGGCGGCCTGCGAGCTGGTGGGCGTTGGCTCCTCGGCAGGGGCGCGATTGACGTCAGAGGCCGTGGAGTCGGGCGTGGGCGGAGCCTGTACGACATGTACGGGCAGCTCTTCGGCCTTCTCGTGCTCCATGTCCTCATCCTCAACCGCAGGATGCAGCTCCGCAGCGGGGCGAGTCGCCGCCTCTGCTGCCGGCTCCGCTGCCGGCTCCTCTGGCCCGCTTCGCTTTGCGGATGCAGGTGCGCGCGTAAAGGCAAAGGGGATGGCCGGCACGATGCGGATCGCAGGCCGACGCGGCTGGTTGCGAGCAGCGACAGCCGTGTCGACAGCGTACGGGGCCATGGTGCGCGTCGGGGGGTGGAGGAGATAGGGGCGGGGGGAGGGCGCGACGACTCCAAGGCAATTGCGGCCTTTGCACGAACTGGCAATTGACCTGGAGCGCCCTGGTGATGCCGACGGGCGAGCTGGGGCAAGAGAGTGGACGAGTGGAGGACTGAAGCTCTGCAGCAATGTGGGGAAAGAAATCTGACCCGCCAAGCCATGATTGATTCCCTAGCGGCGCAAATAGCGTCATAGCTCCCGATGCTGGCCTGGACATGGCGGCTCTGACATTCACCCCCCGTGGCCAGTCATTCAGGTACGGCTTCGTCCCTCATGGGCGTCCGCAATCTCGCGCCTGCTCGCCGTCACCACCAGTTACGCGTTGGAGAGAGACGAGCCATTGCACAGCGTCTTGCTCATCTCGGACTCAGCATCGACGTACCAAAACAAACACCCAATCACTTCGGCCGTTTGCGAATACTGGCCCCCTTGCGGCACTCATGCGAGGACACCGGGAGGGGCAATCCGTGTACATTTCAGGGGGCGGCGAATTGAATGGGGTAGAAAGGGACACGAGTTCATTCTACTATATACGGTGCCCTTGCAGTTACTGGGAGGGCTTCCCACCGGACCTGACTGCTTGCTGGATATCAGGTGACGTACACGTGCCTCTCCGCGCTGGGTCTTGACATTGGTCAAGTCATTTCCGCATGTCCGTTTACAGGACGCAGAATTCTCATCCATTCCCTCTTCGTTCAACAGCCCCCTGCTTGCGAACCCTCCTCCAAATCCAGGGCAAAACTAGCCATTTGTTGCACGTACAGTTTATGTCCCAAAGGCGGTTTCCAAACCCAGAAGATCCACATGTTCCTTCGTAGCCCAGGGAGCAGCTCATGCACATCGCGAATACTCCACCTTACACCACCCGAAACCGCTCAACAAGCCATGCGTCCCACCGTGAGTCCTGACCAAGCGCAGAAACTGTCAGCCTGGAGTCTTGTTTTCCTTTTCATCATCTTGCGTGGTCACTCATTCCATATTTCAGTCTTCTCCTTTGCCTCTCCTTCCTCCTCTCCTCTTTGACTCTTTCCCCGTCAGCCAGCACGGATGACCACTCTTCTCATGCTAATAATGTGTCAACACTTCTTCCCCGTTCCTCGCACGTCTTCCACACGCTACAAACATCATCCTCACGATATCCACTTTCTCGTACGCATCCCTATACCCTACAAAGCTTTCCATCAATCTCGAGCAAACCACCATGCCCCATGGACAGTGCCGGCTTACCGGCCTCGACAAGCACGCTCTGCGACAACAACCACCGCCCGCCCGACCGCTTATAGACGCCCGTTGTCTCGACTGTCGCACGAGGGAACCCTTCACTCAGCCTACGCACTCCGCTCGAGAATCATGTCCGCACACGCGGGACTTTGCTCCTACGAGCAAGTTCCTGCATAGAGGAAACTTGGGAGCGGCAGCTGATGGTAACGCAGCCAACCGTTTTAGCATTCTTGCGAACCTCGACCAGCAACCGAATCAGACAAAGTGGGCCTTTGACTTTGTTCAGACGTCGAATAACAATGGACGAAGACACAGGAAGCGTTCTGGGAAGAACAATAAACCCAAAGCTACGAGGCAGCCACCGCAGGAAGCTCGTAAGTGCGACAGCAATAATCTGGAAGGGTTGCATACCAAGGCGGCGTCACGCCATCTGGATCACGCAGAATCAAGGATTCCTGGTACCCAGTCCAATACTCAAGGCGGACTTTTGCAAACAGAGTTCACATTCTCCGCAGACGGGGTCCGACACCCGTGGATGCCCCAATTCCGACCAAACTCGCTGAATACGCAGTCGTCATTGTCGCGGCCAACAGCAGCCAAGCCTGTCAAACCTGTCAAGTCGGAAAGAATCGAATTTCCTCAACCTCCTGAGCGATGCTTGACCCAAGCACAACCTTCTCCGCCGCGCTGGGAAAATTCCGATTCCAAGCGAAGAGAGTCACGCTTCTTCCCTCTATCAGCCTTCCTGGCAGCGCCAGACACAGCCGCCCATCATCCTGCGCCGCCACGGGCGCTGGCAGCACCCCTAGCGACGCTCCGCCCGGCAAGGAACCAGCTATCCATCATCATTCCATCTCCTGCGCAGAAAGCAGCCGCATCGGCCGCGTGCCACGCTCTCGCAACGCGCAAGACGGTGTCACCCACTGTGACCGCAAACCTAGGGCCGCTCGATTCAAGACCAGCGTCACCATCGCCCCTCGCGCAGACCTCGACTCTGATTTCACGCCCTGCTACACCTGATCTTTCTTCGATGACCTCGCCATTCGCTCCGATGCCCATCACACCCTCCCTAGCGGTGTCCCCGACACTGTCGACCTCGCCCGCGACATCCTCACTGCCATCTCTAGCTTCCTCTCCGTCCGTCATCTCGATACCTCAATCTTTATCTTCCCGGCCATCTCACTCACCGCCTCCTCTGCCTCCTCGCCCACTGTTGACACCAACTACCTCGTTGTCGCGTCTCTGGACGTCGTTGTCTGGACCTTCTACCCCTCCCTCGACATCACCCTTTTCTCTCGTCTCAACGCCTCTCACGTCGTCCCTACCGACTTTCTCTCAAACTCCATCGCCGAAGCCCAGCCCTCCAATCGTTTTGACGCCTGTCTTCGAGAGATTTAGCATCGCGACACCTACACCTAGCCTCCCGACCGTCACCACTACCACTGCTGCGGCACCGATCAGCCCCTCAGTCCAGAAACAGCTCGTGGACTTCCTGGAACTCGGGCACGGCAATCCGTGCTGGTGCACTGCACATGAGAACCAGCAATTTCCGCCTCGTCGCTCTCCCCCTATTGGATCACTGCCACAACCCGTAAAAGCACGCGAATACGAACAGCGTGACATGGATGAAGGTGCCACAGATATAGAGAGCGATATGCAAGAGTTGCCATCAAGGCCTCGAAAACGTATGCGGCAGGACTGTTCAGAGACCTCAGATAGCGAATTCGAGCTTCAGGACGTCCTTCTCACGCCGTCGTCCACCTGCTCTTCAACAATGTCAGACTTCGAAGACCTAAGTTTCTTCCCAGGCACAGAGAACGACGAGTCCCGCGGGAGCGCGGACGAAGAATGGACACTAGTTAGCCCAGGGGAGCAACACGAGGAATCCGCGCCGGCTACCCCAGCGCTCGAGCACGACAAGGCTGCCGGGATCTCGTCGAACGGGGATGACCACACGACGACTCGCGCCTCGGCGTCTATGCGTACCGAAGATACAATCAGATCCCCACGCCCGTCAACTCCCATACAGATCCCTTTTCCACATTCCCTCCCCCCACCTCCGGCTACAAGTACGCAGCACCAGCAGCCTTGCGCCGAATGCCTAACCTGCGCCTGCGCCTGCGCCACGACCGCCTGTCCATCTAACACCCCAACCCCTCCAATCCCCGCTCCATCAACAGCAAACACCACAGCCGTCGAGTGGCCCACGCTCCAGGAAGCTATGGGTATGCATCTTACGCGCACACGCAACAGGCGTGAGCGCAGTAGCACGGGGAGGTCTGGGTTGAGTAGGGACTTTGTGCTAGAGCGGAGGAGAGAGAGGACAAGGAAGAGTGGGTGGGAGAGTGAGGGGAGGGGAGGGGCATGGGATGGAGCGTGGGATGGAGCGTGGGATGGGGGGATGGAATTGTTTTGAGGACTTGGTTTGGGGTCCGCTGTGGGCTCGGGTATGCTGGCTTGGAATTGGATGAAATGGGTGGACTGGTAGTGGAGGGAGGAAACGGGATGGGATAAGCGGAGGTGGGGATTGAGATTTGAGATTTGAGAATTGAAAGGGGGTGGTGGATGCACTTCATGTGCGTGGTTGTTGGCATGGGAAATTGGAAATCAGAAATTGGTAATTAGAAGATTGGACATTGGAAGTTGAATTGATCAGCCAGACGGGCCACTGATGCTTTCTATTTCTGTATTTGCATCCTTACCTTCCTGCACGCTTTTGCTGTTTTGTCCTGCCTACCATTGCCCCGCTGTCCTGTCCTTTCCTTCCCCCATCCAAAGTCCCCTAAATCAAAATCAGTCCCAACCTTCTCTTCTACAACGTCCTTACATGTCAGCCTCTCAAGGCCCTACTACAAGAGACAGCCTTCGAACGCATCATCCAACGTAGCAAGGCCTAGCATAGCACGGACAAAAGCAAGAACCTTGGCAGAGATAGTAAAAAGAACATGCATTCATATATCCCCAACCCCAGTCGAACCAAACCAAACCAGCAACCAAGATTTCACCAACGCGGGGGATTGGAATCGGGGGAAACAAAGTAATCAATGGAGCCGGTGGTAGTATACAAGCTGCATCCAGATATTCACCTCCAAAGTCCTTGCAACAAAGCGAGCATTGTTGCATTGTTGCAGGCATGCAAGCATGAAAAAAACAAATAGACACATCCCAATCCAACCGCATTCCTCGTTTCCAGAAACGCCTATATACACTCGCTCATCGAACCTTGATCTCCTTCATTGTCTGCACAGCACGAGCAGTCATCACATCATATCACGCCCTTGCAGACCCCCTATTCCTGCTGTCTCCCACCGCCCATGCGCTCAATGTTACTCATGATGCGGCTCTTGCTCCCGCTGGTACTCCTGCTCAGCTCGGCACGCTGCTGGAAGCCGAAGCCGCCGGGCGCCCTGAGGCCGCTTGGCTTCGCGATCCCGCTCTTCTCGCCCATGGCACCCAGCCTGTCGCCCATTGCCGAGCCCGGGCGGCCTCCTCCTAGGGCTGAACCGGGCCGTGTGGTTGCAGGTCCTGTGCGTGGGGGGTGCTCGGACGTAGGAGGAGCTGTGGGTGGGCCACCCCCGAGTGTCGATTTCCGGAGATCGTCTTGCTGCTTCTCCTCCATCTGTGCGGCGCACATGGTAAGCATCTCTTCGGCGGCGTGAACCAAGTCGGCCTTCTCGACGCGCTCGTGTTCGAGATCCTCTAGTAGGGCGTCGTTGGTTTTGCGGAGTGATGAGAGTTCAGATTGAAGGCCTGCGAGCTTGGCTTTGACGTTCTCTAGTTCGAACTTCTGCGTCTCGAGGCGCTTAAGATCTTCAGGGTTGGAAGAGGGCACTGCAGTCGGCACTCCTGAGTCCTTGGAACTCGAAGTGGATGGTAGGACTTTGCTGAAGGTATCATCCCTCTTCTTCTCCAACTCCTCCACTTGGCGCTCGAGTCGGATGATCTGCACGCGCAGCTCTTTGCACCGCTCATCGGCCTTCTTCTGGTAGTTGTCTTTGAGCGCCTTGATTTTCTTCTCGTGTTTCGCCTTATATGCTGTATGCAGATCGCGGGCTACTTCGTTGACCTTCTCAGCGATGGCGGCCTGGCACTCGGCTTCGCTGTAGATCTTGCGGTTCTCTACCGACTCGTCTGGGTTGATGAACGTAGTCATGTCTACGTTCCTGCTCTCAGCTTCTATGGCGCGAGTTTCCAGCTCAGCAGCACGAGCTTCGGCGTCTTCGGTGCGTTTCTCGAATTCCGAAATGCGACTGAGGAGGTTCTCGCGCTCGCTGTCGTTGCGCGCCATCTCAGATTGCACATCCTGTAGTAGTTTCTGCACCTCCTCTCCCTTCTTTTTCCAATCAACCATCTGCGCTTCAGCATGGTCTCGTGCAGAACGTTCATCGCGAAGATTTTCCTGGGCCTCGCCAACTCGACGCTCGGCATCTGCAATAGCCTTCACAAGACTCTCCACCTGGGCTTCTTTGCCTGAAAGACTGGCCGTGAGCGATGAAATCTGAGACTGGAAATTGGACTTTAAGGATTCTAGTTCCCGAATGGTGACAGTGGGAACTGAGCGGGGTGTTGGCGGGGGAGGAAGTTCAAAGTCAAGGAGGTTAAGGAGCCCTTGACGGTTTTGGCTGGGTGTTGAGGGAACAAAGGTAGAGCCCTTCGCTGGCGAGCGTTGGCTCTGGATGTATGAGAGAAGATTTGGTTCATTGGAGGGCTTGGTAGAGGATGTGCGTCCGCGTGATGGAGAAGTGTGCCGCGATGCACCAAAGGCTTCGATCTGGGCAGTAAAGTCCAAGAGAAGGTTCGTTGTGTCGTTTTCCTTGCGAGAGCGCCGCGGTGTCGGTGAGGGGGTTCGCTCCGAGCGTCGGATGGTAGACGGTGTCATTTGGGTACGAGCGGCTCGCGGGGTTTCCTGTAATTGCATTAGTCTTTCCGTGTTATGTGCACACTGGTCCCTTCCCACCTGGTCGAACAGCCCATTCCTGGTGGGGCTCTTCCGCAAAACCGCGAACTTGGTCATGTCGATGCCCGGCATCTCCGAGAATGTACTGAAGCAAGTGTCGTCCATGCCCATATCCAAAGACGTGAAATCCGGTCCATCGGGGTTGAAACCCGTGTCGTCCATCCCCATGTCGTTCATGCCAAGCGCTTCGGTCTCGTTGTGGTAGGTGATAGAGCTCTCGTGGCTCTCACTGCGCGTCTCTAAGACTTTGATGGCTACAGTCAAGCCTTCGTTATCGCGCAATTCGGGCTCCATATGCGCGGAAGAGGGTCGCCTCGCCGGAGAAGGAACGACCTCGAGTGCAGCGTCGCAAAGAGGCTCTGGCAGGCGATGCGAGGACTCTACGGAGGCAGTGCGCGACGATTTCGCAGGCGAGAAATGCTTGCGTGAGCGGTTGCTCATAGCAGACTCTGGGCGCTCCATCGCAATGTGCTTGACTGGCGAGCTCTTCTTAGGGCTTCCACGGCTTCCCATGCTGCCTCCGAGCCTCGCATCTTCGAAGTCGTCCAACAGCGGTCTCGACGGCGACATCTTGACGGGCGAGGTGCGCTCTTTCAATCCCGAAGTCTTGAATGGCGACGAGATCTTGAACACCGACTGAGGCGCATCGTCTTCGCCGTTGACAAGAGGCTTCACAGGGGTCGGGGCGAAGACGTCGGCAGGCGCAATGTTTTCCTGGTCGTCGTGGTCGAGGTGGGACACGAATGGCGAGGAAGGAGGGTCGTGCCATGAGTTGTCCATGTCGTCGTCGGTGGAAAGAATATGAGTGGAGTGAGAGATGAGTTTCTCTGGCGAAAGAGACGACATTGGGTCTGACATTGTGGCCGTGGCTGGGGTATTTGTCCAGGTGGTGGTGGACTCCAAGTGCAAACTTCGTCTCGCGAGTAAACAAACAACAATCAGCAATCAACAAAGATCGAGGCCCGTGCGCACCGCTAACGCAACCATCGCCAGGTCACGTTTCACTTTCGACCACCAAGATGATCCCAGCAACATCTCATCAAGATTCGTCCCATGCCCCCACTATGCCACGGTATACAAGATGGCACTCCGTTGCAGACTCCTACGCTTCTTATACCTAGTACATAATGCTATATTCACGTACAACCCCCAACGCTGTGCCTTCTATTCCAGCCCCATATCCTCCAGGCCCTGTAACGCCGTACTTGAAATCGGAATCGTCCTGCCTATCAATACTGAATAGCTCCCCGCAGAGCCCCAGCAAGCCTCTGGTACTCCTTCAACAGCTCGTCAACTTCCTTCAACTTGAACTCTTGCGCATCTTTGGCCTCCAGAAACTTCTTCACAGGTGGCGTTGTTTTCCGCAACGCTTCCAGCGCCGACACTGCCCTTGTGCCTTTGTCATCGATTTGCGGTACATCTCCTGAGTTTGACCTATTTGTCGGCAATGCGAGGGTAAGCGGGAGCTGTTTGCTTTGCTCCGACGTGGGCGAAGCCAGGGCTGGTGTGCTGGCGCTACTGCTCACCGCGCGTCCGAATCTCGGTAGTACGTTCATACTAGCGAAGCGGTTTAAGGGGTTGAGGCTATTGCCCATACTTCGGAGCGAATCGACGGCTGACGTGTTGCTCGGAGGCTGGGAATCAGTCTTCGAAGTCTGCAGCGGGGCAAGTTTCCCGTCATTCGAAGAAGCGGTGAAAGCAACGCGTTTCCCACTACCCCCAGATTGCGTCGAGTCAGCGCTGCGGTCGCGTATCTGTCTCCTCCCACCAAAGAGATCCGTCATCTTAGCACCAAGATCCTTGTTGTCTGCCCCTTTTCTCTCCTCTGTGTGCTCGTCTCCTATAATGGAGCTGGCGGCGCTGATACTGCCGTTGTCGTCCTCCGCTCCGTCAATGCGAATCGGTGAGCTCACCAACTTCCTCGCATCGGCAAGTGTCTTTGGAAGTTTTGGCTCTTCCTGGATTGGGCTGTTGGGGTTTTGTTCCTTTGCTCTACCAAAGAGAAATTTGAAGCTGTTCTCCAAAGTACTATTGATTGTATCCAGAGCCTGGTCGGCCGAATCGATGATTGATTCTCGAACAGCGTCGGATGCCGCTTCTATTCTGTTAGTCTGTGCTTGTATAAGGTTACTCAACCGACGCTGAGCTTTTGTCGATGGACTTGGGGGTAGCTTTGGGGTAGAATCTTTGGAGACTGGTGTGGCCGGTGTTTGAGTCAAATCTGGTGCCTGGGCCAAACCCAGTGGCATCGGGGTAATCTCAGACCTAGGGGTCGTAGGCCGTGAATTTGATTTCCGCTCTTCAGCTCGCAGCGATGAGAGGTCGACTGTTTCTAAGAAGGAAACGGCGGCTTCGAGATTGACTAGACAGTACGCCGTCTCTCCATCCATATGACTGGAGCCGCGGAACCTCTGGATAAACTTGAAGTTGCTGACAACGTTCATATTCTCCGGAGGTGACGTGATCAAGGTGTATATCAGGGTCGGAAGAATTTCGTCGGCAGAAGAGGAGGCGGGGAATATTTTTGAAAGCGCTTCCACAATGGATTTATGGGCAGCAGTGAGATGATGCAGCTTTCCGAGAGGGTACTTATCTTGATCCATTTTTTGAATGTCGGCCCTTGCACTGGACAGCCACTCTCGTATCTCGGGCTCTTTCTCTTTTGTTTTCAGACGCTCCTCTTCAGTGAGCTCCTCGGCCGTCATCAAAAGCTCCTTCAGGCCAATTCCAACCAAAGACAGGGCTGCCGTGCGGGAGCGAAGCTTGTGGTCTCTTTCCTCATCGTCGGTGCTGCGATGTCGCCATATCCGGTCATACACCTTCTCGCACACTGCCCGTTCCACGGCTTCCTCCAATGCAGCCCGCTTTAGTTCCAAGAGCCGCCTAGCTTTCTTCCGATCCACAATCTCGGTTGCCGTGAGCATTTGCTGCTCGCCAACATTTTCCTTCCCTTTCCGAACCGAGCTGGGTTTGCTGGAAGCAGCCGATCCCCTCTTCGCCAGGGGTTCAGAATTTTGCCTGGATATTCGGGAGGATAGCGTGGCTATGTGGGTTGAGATGTGGACGGAGGCACGACTGTAGAAGTCTTGGAAGAGATCGGAGAGGGCGTCGGCGGAGAGAGGGCTCGGGTGGACTTTGGCGGAAAGGGACTCGAGGAATCTGCCATGCCATTAGTGTTCGCGTCCCCTAGAAGTGGCATCGGGACACGGTACCTCTCAGTCAAGCTCCGAATCTCGATGGGCAGCTCCTCGAATGTATCTGGCAGAGCAGGTTCGGAGGGAATCGCGTCCTCGGCGTCTTCCTGCGTAGTGAAGACATCGCCGTCATCATGGCCGTCCTCGCTTCCAGGCGCCAGCTTGAGCTTCAGCGGACCGAGAAGGCTCGGGACGGGTGGACCCTGGAGGGTGCTGGCTCGGCTGCGGGATAGGGGACTCTTGGAGGGGGCCGTCTCGAGGCGGGTGAAGGACTTGGAGGTGTGGAGATTCATGGGTCGCTCGGCCATGGTGGTGTGGCCGCTATGGTGTGTCGACGGGTTCTAGCAGAAGGTCGAGTGTCCGCATCGGGGATCCTGACAGCCAAGTGATACCTGGCGGGCCCCAGACGTCATGCGGATGGTGCAGCGAGGAGGATGTGGAGGCTAGCTGCACGGGAGCTTGGCCAGAAGTCGTCGCAACCGTGCCGGGCGAGGAAGGCGGTGTTCTGCTGCAGGCGCGTGAAAGCCTCGATTCACGTGGTACTGTTCGCAGCGACCCGTCCCCTTGGCGTGAATGGGGCCATGGTGCCCCACGGCGGTGGTGGTGAGCAACCTCGGCATCCGCGCGCTAGATGGTTTGGGAAAGGCGGCGGGCCCGTGCATGCAGCTATCACCCGCCACTTCGTCCCGTGAAGCTACAAGGCTATCGTCATCGATGGCCGCTCGGCCGCCCCTCGACACTCGACACTTTATGTCCTTGCTTGGATCCCTTCAGCATGCATCGCCGCAGCTTCTGTCCCTCTGCTAGCCGCGTAACCGCTTCGCTGCTCCTCTCATTCCTCGCCGTCGCCAGCGCCGCCGAGCTTCCCATCCTGCCGCCGGGCCCAGCATCGCCAAACGCGCCCGACGCCGCCGCAAAGGAGTTCTCCCTCAGACACATCTTCCACCATGGAACCTACCGCTACCCGAACCTCCATCGACGGCTCGACGTCCCCGAAGAGGCTCCAGTGTGGATGGCCGAGGACGAGCATGCGGCCGATCGCGAGCGCGTCCCGCCGCTGCGCGCCAAATCGGAATCTATGAATATCCAAAGGCTGGCAGACCGAAGCAGGGAAACCATCGATGGAATGCTAGACTGGGGGCGCATGAAGGGGAAAGCGGTGCAGCTGGCCGCCGAGGACTGGACCATCGACGAGATCGCTGGGCCGAACATAACCGACAAGGAGACCGTCATAAGCTTTGCGCGCATGGCATCGAACGCGTACATTCTGGAGCCGCATACCGGCGAATGGGAGGATGTGGGCAATGGCTACAACTACACCGAGGACTTTGGCTGGGAGTCAGACGGCCTGCGCGGGCACATCTTTGCCGATCCAGCCAACTCCACTATTGTCATAGGCCTCAAAGGAACGTCGCCGGCTGTCTTCGATGGCTCGGAGACGACGACCAACGATAAGATTAATGACAATCTCTTCTTCAGCTGCTGCTGTGGCCAGGGTGGACAGTACCTGTGGAGACAAGTCTGCGACTGCCAAACCTCGGCCTACATGTGCAACTCCACCTGTCTCGTCACGGCGCTACGAAAGAAAAACCGATACTACTCTGCGGCACAGGATCTCTACCATAACGTCACCTCCCTGTACCCCGATGCGGAGGTGTGGATGGCCGGTCACTCCCTCGGAGGCGCTGTAGCATCCTTCATAGGCCTCACCTTTGGCCACCCCGCTGTGACGTTCGAAGCCGTGCCAGAAGCCATGCCTGCATCTCGCTTAGGCCTTCCCACGCCTCCGGGGCACCAGGTCGGCGCCCTCCAGACTCGAAAGCTGACCGGAGGCTTCCATTTCGGCCATACTGCGGATCCCGTATACATGGGTCAATGCAACACGGCAAGCAGCAGCTGCACGTTCGGCGGGTATGCCATGCAAAGCGTCTGCCACACCGGCTTCAAGTGCGTGTACGACACGGTCAAAGACTTGGGATGGAGAGTCGGAATCGGGACACACAAGATCGTCAGTGTGATCAAGGATGTGCTGGAGAAGTATGATGAACCGGCAAAGTGCGAGCAATATGTGAATTGCACCGATTGCTATCCCTGGGAGTTTATTGAGAGTAACGGCACCGAACCGAGCAAGACATCGACCTTGTTAACGTCGACGTCAACATCATTAACTAGAACAAGGACGGAAACTTGCAAAACGCCAGGATGGTGGGGCTGTCTAGACGAAACCACAACTACAAAGCCCTCGACCTCGACCTCGGCCTCGAGTACTTCGACGTCTACCTGCAAGACTCCCGGGTGGTTCGGTTGTTTAGATGAAGAAACAACCACATCGTCCGTGTCTACCGCCTCCGCATACCCCGCACCCACCATCACCACGACATCGTCCTTACCTACCACCAAGCATAGCTCGATGTGTCATCACCCCGGATGGTTCGGTGGCTGCCGTGACCCAGCAACTCCACGCCCCACCTCTCCAACTCCGACGCCGACTCCGACGCCCACATCGTCAACGTCGTGTACTTCTGAAGGGTGGTTCGGGCTGATTTGTTATGACGGACCGGAGGGGCTCAATGCGATTACCGTGACG
Source organism: Melanomma pulvis-pyrius CBS 109.77 (assembly GCA_010093585.1). NCBI lineage: Eukaryota > Fungi > Ascomycota > Dothideomycetes > Pleosporales > Melanommataceae > Melanomma > Melanomma pulvis-pyrius. The sequence goes on from MU002062.1 coordinate 38,009, forward strand.
GAGCAGATTGAATTGTGAGCATTCGTTGGAGCAAAATTTTGGGCATTGCTTTGTCTTGGCATTTACATATACTTCAACACACATATTGATACCTGGCGTTTGAACCGCATTGGTGAGCGTGGCTGTCTAGCCTGTACATTGGATGATAGATGTAGTTTTAGCGCAACCGTAACTATACAATAATATCGTATGAAATTACCCCAGGCCAGTGCTGGTAGCCGGGCAATTGTAGCCGAGTGGCCGTTTAGAGATGCCTCAGGCGGTAGGACGTGGGGGCACAGCTCATGACCGCGTCGCTCTCCCGCGCAGCCTTGGAGATGCCTAACACCCTTTCTGCCTACGAATTCGCCCCCAAGCGCGCCCATGTCGATGAATCGCTCTTCTGCAGTCGTCCTTCCCACGTGAGACTACCGCGGACGATGCGGCGGAGGGCGGGCTTTGATTCACCTTTTCCCCGCATCCCTTCTTGGACTCGGACTCAGACTCAGCTCCAGCATCTGTCGCGTGTATAACTCTCACATTCCTTTGTCTACACGAGGCAGGAACGGCGCATAGTCACTACTATCGTACCCAGACTACGGCCAAAGGAGCAGGGGTGTTCGGCCAGCTTGGTGGGTGCCACTATTCCTCCGCCAGGATATCCATAAAGGACTACAATTCATTGCTCATAGATTACGACAGTCAAAGCATTCTATCCTCTTCCCGCCACGTCCTCGGAATGTCGCTCTTCCATCATCTCCCCGCCGAGCTCGTGAGAGAGGTGCTGGAAGAGCTGGACCCGGAGTCTTTCTACCTCTGCCTCCAGACAAGCAAGCTGTTCCGCCAACATGCTGGCACATCTACAAAACTCCTCCGCGACCACCTTTCCCGTATCCCTGGACGGCGTATCATATCCCCACATATTCTTGGTGACGCCAATGCCCTCATTCGCGAGTTCAGCAAACGTGCCGCCCAGCACCTCGTAGCCGGGGTCCCGTGGATGGTAGATAGGCATAGCTGGCTTGCTAGTTCACACTCCAACAAGAAAATAAGCACTCTGGTGCGGTGGGGTTGTGACACCGAGGGGAACTCGATTGCAAACTTGGACACGCACCCCTTTCACAATCACCTGGTGCTCATTGAGGTTAGGTCAAACGATGCTACAGTCAATGTCTATATTGTGGAGGAGTACATGCAGTGTGGATATTGCCCGCGGCTCAAGCACATCATCTCCCCCCACAGTCTGTCCGAGCATCTCCCGGCTTGTGGTCAACATTACGTACAATACCAGGTTCTGAAGGTCGCCTCATGCATGTCAGATCCAAGTACGGACGATCCTCATAACTCTGATCTTATGATTGCAGTCCTATACCAGGTCCAAACACCTTCATGTGATATGTGCAGTAATGCATCGATGAAGCTCCTTGTGTTCAGACTGGATGCCAAGTTTGGCCCTATGGTAATCGAGTCCTTCGAAATCGAGGTAGAGAGGGACGAACAGGTCGTGGCTATGGCTATGACTCGCAGCACCGAGGCTATCATCGTCATCCGCCACGGGTTCAACGTCCACATGGTTATGGTGTATAGAATTGAGAAGGACGATACTACGTTAGGTGTGTTCTGTTCTTCCACTATTCAAAATTGGACGTTGACACGGAAACTCACTAACAGTGACCCCAGAGAGACACACTTCTCGGGAGACTCGACTGATCATCCCAAGCATACAGTCTCCTCGGGAGTGTGTCTCGGGCATATCTGTCCAGGGCGATACTGTCCATCTCTATCCTGCGACATTCCCTATGCCACATTGGATACTTTCGCCACTCTCGATAGTATCAGACGACATCAGTGAGGCAATTGAACGCCGTGATACGCTTCTTCCAGATGTTGTTGATGTATTCCCCAAGCACTCTCTTGGGAGAGCCATCGCACACCACCACCATCACTTGGTCACGGACCCGGATCTGAACGAAGGGGCAGCCACATGCGTCAATACAGTAACACTCCCTCCCGCCATCATCTTTGCTTATACACTGACTCTTACATCAGGCCCTCGAGTTCATGATATCCCGCGAAGAATCACTCACCGGCTCCCGCACCGGAGCCTTCCTCCTCAAAGCCCTGCACTACCCAACCTCGTGCAAACACTTCGACCTTTCAAAGGACTACCGAAGGCTCCACCACGTCTTCGTCGCCCAACTCGCCGGCCTCCCCGACCTCCACAACCTCTCAACCCTTGGTCTCCGCATCGCCATTTCACCACGCTCCCACCGCATCGCCATCGCCTCCTGGAAGACCGTCAATGTCTGGTCCCTCGACCCCGAGGCCTTCCTTAACCCTGACTACAGCCTCGGCGGGGCACCAGGGGTCCCGGGCGACTACGCATTCACCGAGGGCTGTGGGTGGCAGTTCTACAGCTCCGGCAAGTTCCACAGGGAATGTGTTGTGTTAGAACCTGTGGAGCTACCGGGCTCGGGCGTCGTATTCGACCTCGAGTTCCGCAACGAGGACGAGCTGTGGGGCTGGACAAGCACGGGCATGTGCAGATGGGACTTCAGCGTTGATGCGTGTGCTAAGTTCGATATTCTTTATATGGAGGGCGTGCGCGAAGAAGAAGGCCATAAGAAGCGGTAGCAGGAAGCGGTGGCTAGAACCGGGGCTGTGGGGGTGTAGCGTGGGTAGGGAATACTAATAAATAACCGAACGAACGAACAAACACATAATGGGGCTTTCTCATTCCGCAAGGCGCGTGGCGTTTGGCTGATACCAAATAAAGTAGCATCTATAATGGCAATTTGATCCCATCTATGTTGGTCGGGGCGTACATCCATCTATCTCTAATTCGGATCTCCTTAGTTACTAGTAATCTAGTATAATTTCTACCTGCCTAATTTCTACTATATGTTTTGGCGCCCTGGGGCCCGTTGTGCGTATCCTCTGTGCGGAAGTTGGGGGTAGGGGTGGGGGTTGTTAGGGCAGGTAAATGGACACTTGTTCTTGTTCACGGGAGGGAGGGAGAAACGTCTCGAGATATCTTTTCACGTGCTGAACTGGCGCTTCGTTCATACAGCCCATGTGTCTTTCTCCCTAGCTCGCTCTTCCGTAGCTCGCTTCGGCGGGGGTGGTCTACTTGGTTTGAAGTAGGGGTTTGTGTACTGTATGCTTTATGTGCTCGTATCCAAATGTCCTGCCTCCTGTCTTAGATTGCGTGAGTTTGTGGTGGTGTTCTTGTTCTTAGTTTATTTTTTATTTTTTTTTTCTTTTATCATCATCTTTGTCTTTGGGTGGTGGAAATATAGACGGGGTATGGATGGGGTTGTGAGAGCTTGGTTAGAGGGTGGAGTTTGTTGGTTGGGGGAGGCCAGCTTATCCTTTTTGTAGCTGTCTTGGGATGCTAGTTTCTCTTTACCTTCATATGATTATCTAGAATTGAATTGTTTCCGTCCGACCATGGCTTCACGATATCTTCTCGACGATATTAGATATTTTCGTCTGCTTTCTCTATGCCGCGGCTTTCGATTTCAATTCAGCTATTTACCTGCACAGTCATAGCCCCTGGGTCCCTTACTTTCAAGATTTCAAGGGTTACATACCACCAATAAGAGTATGCCACAGCGACATGTCGTGCAACAACAGATAATTATTAAATCGGAGTGGCCATCAATTAGTAGAGCAACACCTGGTCCAAGTTCACGCCCACTAAGGTCTTTTCATCCATTCACTGAATAACCTGAACATGGAAAGCTCTATCTCAAATGAAATGAATCAGTCTGAGGTTAGTGATCGCCAAGGATGAATGTTAGAAACCTGACATAATTCAACGGCGTAGCCTGTGCACCCAGCAACTCTAGCATCACCTCCCAAGACAGCTATCAAAATCGGAGACAAACACTACGACGTTGAAGTCTCACAAGTACCATATCTCGCCTCCTTCGCGAGTTTCGAGGCCAAGGCGCATCCAGACGCAACACACCTTGTACACGGACCAATCCCCCTCATCGATGTTGCTCTCAAAGGTATCGAATTAGGCTACCGCCATTGTTTCCGCTCCATGCCTGCCGAACTGTCTCAACACCACATTCTCAGCGAGACGTATGATTTCCTCGGCGTCGATGTGCTAGACGGCCAATCCCTTGACGATATCTTCACCGAATTGAAGAGATGCAAGATAGACCTCGAGCCAGAATACGACTACTACTTCTTCATTAAGGGCGGTAAATCAAAGGCACGCGACGCTGCATACAAGCTGCTGTACCTGCTATTTCTTGGTGATTTCGAGAATGAGACCAAGGATGCGGCGAAGATGTTCAACGCCGTTTTGTTCGTTGTGTCGCATTCGGCCACGTTCAAATGGCGGGCTAGAGTCGTGATTCGCGCTGCGTATGAGGAGCGATTTGTGGTTTCTGACAAGCAGAGCGCGAGGCTGGATCATTGGGTTAAGGAAGAAGAGAGGGGGAATGCCGGGGCTGCGTATGAAAGCTCAACTACGGAAGTCGAGTCCGACGACGAGTTGTACGACGATTATTATAACAGCGATTGGAGCTGATTGCAGTTGGAATAGTAATCACGGATTGCGGTTCTACGACTCTAATCGAGTTGCAGATACTGGGTCGCTCGGGACTAAAACGTTGGGTGAAAGAGATCCGAAAAGAACAATGTAGCACCTTTCAAGATATCTCTGATCCTTGCTACGTAGGCTACTCAAAGTATCCTCTGTGCCATTTTTTAACTCTTTCGACCTTCCATCCACGTCATTTCCTTCAGCACATCTCATCACTGCTCTTTAGCAGGCCATTTCCGCCCCAAAAACTTTAATTTAGACACCTCATTGCTTCTCAGTGACTAGTACCTAAGCACCTCAGTGATTAATACCTAAGCACTCCTACAGCGAGAATATCGCACTCGACTTTAAGATCGTCTACCGAAAATCGGTTCTTCTAATGTGCAGTACAATGAGTAGGAACAATATTTACAAGACTTTCCCTGGACCAAAAGTGCAGCCGGAGCGAGCTCTAGGAGTGGAGAGGCTATTGAGTCAAGCACTTTAATTTCATGAGAGTACTTTCCATGTGTTTAAATCAAGATTAGGAGGTCACATGTGTCCTCTAGCTTATATTCTATCGTCTCCTCTGCGTCTACAAGTGAATCTCTTCCACGGTGCCGGGGCTTTTCGTCGCGGCCGCTCTTTTTGTGGCCCTCCCCCAATACCCTTGTATGAAGCCCCATCCATTCCAATCCCATTAACCAATTGTACGCTCGAGGATGTCCCTGCACGCCGGACTGAGCCGCCCTCGTCATGATCCTCCCCTTTGTCGCCCCAGAATAGTCTGCCACCAGCCCCATCGCCCCAGTCGTCCACAAACTCAGCCAACATCTTCAAGTCGCCATAAGTAGCCGGTTGCGCACCCCTCGGTCGATGGTACATCAGAACTATCGCAAAACTAGCTAGGAGGACATCGATTCCGGCAAGGGCGAATAGGGGCATGGGATGGATTGTGACTCTTCGGGATGGCTCTACAACGAAAGATAGACCAAAGAGCCAATGAGATACTGGCTTTACGATGGATAGGGATACTGTTTGCCAAGCAGTGAAGGCAGCTTTCGTTGATTCTCTGCCGACAACAGCGCCGTGCTGAGAATCAAGCTTAGACGCAGCACGCCAAGATGCTTCATCGCGGTGCAAGTTGACGAGCTGCTCTACCGTATGCAGAGCAAGTGTATAAAGAACCTGTATGGCCGCCAGAAAGAAGATTTGAATCGCGGGCCCCGCTTGCCAGAAAACGGGCTGTGTTAGGACCCCGGCGCTCGCGGGAACGACGCTGATGAAAGCCATGTCCTGGTTTGAGTTTATGAAAGCCCAGTCTGTTCCGTTTTCTCGATTCGCGTATATTAAGACCGCTCCTCCGGTGCAGATAATTGGAACGAGAAGACATAGATAAGCGAGGATGAGGCGTGTGCGGGGATGCATGGTTCGGATTGAAGGTTGTTTGATGATTGGGATGCTTGCAGGCCTGGTATCGGGCTTGGACCAGGTCTCGTGGAGCAGGGCAAGCGTGGTGTTCAAAGGATCGGAATTCCAGGATAGGATTTGTTGACCGTAGGGTGGAAGAAGCGTCCAAGTAGTAAGGAGGCTCAGCATAAAAAGACAAGCACCGAGGAGCAGAATGGCAAGGCTGTTGAAACCCAGAGTATCGTCCTGATTGTCCACTGTGAGAAGAATCTGCGATGCGCAGCTATAGCATAGGGTCAAAAGAAGTGCCCAGATAACGTTGGCGTAACAGCTGTTGGGCGGGGAATTCCGAGAAGAGGTAAATAGCCGAAGACTCGAATTGTGATGGAGTCGCGATTCGTGATAGAGCGCCCATCGTAGCGACACGGAGTGAACATATCCAAGGCATTCCGTGACCATCGTTACAATTGTGTTGAATGCCAAAGTGACGACTTCTTTAGGGCCGGTAGATAACTTTCCAACAATTAAGGTAGGATAGAAGATCTCAGCATCCAACACGGGACCCGAAACTGCATCTTCCCTATCAGTTGGGTAGTTTAAGCGATAGGCTTCCGCTCTATTCCTCGCCCTGTTGACGTAAACATAGGAGACAATTCCGCAGATTATCAAAGTAATTGACAGAAGATATGATAGGACGAGCCCTCTCTGACATCTCTTCCTGGTACTTAGAGCTTCATCGAAGGGTGGGAGCTCTCTTTCGCCCGGGTTTGGAAATGGTAAGAGCTCGGTGCTGGTTCTTACGGACATTTCGATGGTTTCCCTCGAGACCTGTGAATACTGTCCACGTTTTAGATCGCGCTGAGTGCTGAGGGTCGACATGAGGCATGCTGAGTTAAGTGTAATAGAATCCTGAACAGCCAGTATCAAAGCAACCAAAAAGTGTGATTCAAGAGGTGTGGTGGGTTGGAACAACCAGGAAAAGGGACGCGTTGCAGAGCTAGATAACATCCAATCTAGTATAGAGTATATCAAGCTTAGCGTGGGGGCCAAACGCTTTCACAGCCCGCTTCACAGCTCCGCTCCGATTGCCACCTGAAGCTTCGTCTTCATCACGCTCACAACTCTTCTTACGCCAATATCTTGTTTTTATACACACTCTACCAGATTTCGCGGGACATATCGAGCGTCTACTCAGGGCATCACTACGATAGTGATGTCGCGCAGTGTGAAGGACAACACATTCATCTTCCAACGTAATTTTCCGTTCTCCGAACTTTTCTTCAGATTATCCAAATCGATCCAGCTTTCTGGCCATATCATGGATCTATCATGTAGCTACTCAGACTAGAAGCTCTCCTAATATGAACCACACAGAGAACCTTTTATTTGGAAAGTTCGAAAGAACAGAAGCGTGCAAAGGAAAGGACTGAACCAACCATCAACCGTCCAAAGTTTAGCTCTCTGATGTATGAATGGGCCTACAGCTATCTATTAGTATACTGTTTTCCTAATAATTATTGTACCTACAAAAGCTTTCAGGTCGTAGTAACAGCCTAACAGGCAGGTTTGGTCGTTCGCTTAGGTCTCAGAAAATACGAGCTCCTTCGCAAGGTCGGTGCGGTGGCTGAGCATCTAATGCACACTCTGTTATTACGCGGCACAGAGCAAGCACTTGGACAATTGGTGTAATGTAGTAAAATATTAGGCAGTAGCTTTTGGTTATTGCTAACGACCACAAGGCGTTTTAGTGCGCTGTCACTGATCGTCTTTTCGAGCATGGTTTAGCGATCGTCTGAAGATCCGTACTCGTTTTGGATATGCATAACGTACTCGGCAAGGGAGCTGCGCATGCAAGTGAGCTGCGCACCCTACCAACTTTCTGCACCTTTGCAACGCAGTAGCTCAACAACCAACCAACTAAAATAGATAAAATTGATAACCTAGATTAATGAGCATCTACTGCATCTTTTTTGCACGTACGCGAGTTGTGCCCAGGCTCTCTGCAGCGCGTGCAGCGCGCAACAGCCTGCCGGCTCACACCTGATTGCGCTGCATTTTGACGCCTTTCCTGCTCTACCTGCTGCTCAGCCTCCTGCTGCGCAACTATAGTCTCTCCTGCCTCCTGCGTTAAT
>MU002063.1:0-46119 GCA_010093585.1 Melanomma pulvis-pyrius CBS 109.77
TAATCCGCGGCCTCGGCTCTCTTCTCGGGGGCAACAGAGGGAGGAATTGGGTAAATGTAATCCGCGGCCTCGGCTCTCTTCTCGGGGGCAACAGAAGGTGGGATAGGGTAGATGTAGTCCGCGGCCTCCGCCCTCTTCTCGGGGGCAACAGAGGGAGGAATTGGATAAACGTAATCCGCAGCCTCAGCTCTCTTCTCGGGGGCAACTGAAGGAGGAATCGGATAAATGTAATCCGCGGCCTCTGCTCTCTTATCCGGGGCAACAGAAGGTGGGATAGGATAGATGTAGTCTGCAGCCTCTGCTCGCTCCTTCAGAGCCGCATTGTTGACCTGCCAATATTGTCAATACATCTGATGAGTCTACGTTTGTGGTAGATACTGACACTCAGCGGAGCAGCAGTTGCCAGAATGGCCAAAGTCCAAGCTGGAACTAGGCAGGAGACCCTCATTTCGATCAAGAGTAGGTGTTCGTTGGATTTCGGATTGATGTAAATAGGGACAATGAAAGATACCTTGATCTCAAAGGTATGCTCACTGTGTTATCTGCTGTCATGATGAGTCGGAAACACCATAGAATTTATATCATCGGTTATACGCCGTCGTTAGCCGACCTGTCTTAGTCTCACGACTTCACAACCTCAAGTTACGCAACGTGAGCTAGTCGCATCCTTCAAGATCGTCATTGATGCTTCGGCATCTGCCATAACTACCTTCCTTTATCATTGCCTGGATACTGCATATACGGGATGCCTTGACTTACTAGTCTATCTGATAGTCGTACACTATCAAGAATTTCTACTCCAGTGTAGTCCCCCGGCCCGCGTTTGTAGTACCAACAGTAAGCATAGACTCGGGGTAGGGTGATAGGCAGGCAGTGATTGGCCAACTGGGTCATTACGCACCTTGTATCCCCCACTGCTATTGTTGGCGCTACAAACTCGGGCCCTGGGGGTTCTACAACGCTAGGGAACGCGGAAAATAAGCGAGTTGCCCCACATCGCCATACATCCAGAACATCAACACAACGTGCAGAAGCTGATACCTACATTACATCCTCTATTGCTTGTGTGGAGCATTTCAGATATATGAAATATATATTAAACCTTACAATATTTAGTTCATATACATCTTACGTGATATTTTCATGAAAAAATGCGCTTACTTCTGACGTTCTTAGCGTCTTAGAAGAGATACAATGTACGAGGAGCTCGTTTTTATAAGGGATATGCCCCGCCTTGGCAGCACGCCTTATTCATTCTTCGATGAAAACGAGTCTCGTATGCGTTGTCGCCCCACCGCCGAGAAAACGATTACTACCTTCTTGATTTGTGTTGTTCCCTTGATTATCAAAGGGCCGAGATGATAACGTATGGCGACACAGTGATGCGCTGATGCGGTGAGTGATCTTTCCCTGCTGTTAGCACGCTAAACTAAGCTTTGTTTTCCAAGTTTTTGTGCTTAGTAGAGCAAATACCACTTATTGCAACAATCTTTTCGTTACGAATAACGATCATTGATCTGTCTATGTCTCTCCTTCAGATTCGTTCGCGCAGAGACATCGTTAGACCATTCCTTCTGTTCCAAAGTTTTATGCTGCTACCATAAAACTAACCTCTCTTATGAAACCGCTGGCTGTGAAAATGGAAGCTCGAGAACGAGAACTTGAGAAAATCGAGGAAATCGAGGAAGGAGAAGACGCGACTTTCCTACATCATACAAAAAGACGCCAGCCTCGAAACCGTCGGTGGTTAGAGGGTGGTGTTTTGCTACTTCTTAGCCTATCGATATTTCTGAATATCCTCACACACTTCTCCAACAAGAAACAAGACCTAGATGATATCTGTTCGGTATATACCTCGCAAAGTGGTAAGATTTCGAGCGACGAAAAAATTGTCTTACAAGGAATGACAGATGCTGATTGTCACTCACAGTATCGCCCATACAGCAAGACGTCAAGATAAAATACTCGACCGTACAATTTGAGGGTTCATTCTCGAATCCTAACAGCTCCGTGTTTCGACTTCCACCAGGAAAAGAAGTAGATGAGGCTTGGCTATCATTAGGAGTTCAAAGTAGGTGATTTGCAAACTCCAAACTGTCGCGCAAAAAACCCTCAGCTCAAGGTCGATGCCAACTAACTCTCAGTCCATCCAGATCATCACTATGTTGTTCCTGAGCACCTTGCCGAGAAATTTGGTCTCAACCCCGGCCTCGCTAAAGTTACGCCAGAACTGGGAGGCGGATTCCCAGTCCTGTTCGAATTCGAACATCATCTCCACTGCCTGAACCTTTTGCGCCAAAGCAGCTATTGGGCATATGAGCATTACAAAGACGAAGGAAAAGGCGTCTTCGGCCATCCTGAGGAAGGCGTACGCCAGCATGTCAACCATTGCACGGACATCTTGCGACAACAACTTATGTGTCAGCCTGATACGAGTGTTTTCGGACAATATTGGGTGAAGTCGACAAATGAGTTGTTTGTTGACTTTAATACGAACCATAAGTGCAAGAACTTTTGGGAGCTGAAAGACTGGGCTGTGAGCCATCAGGTTGATCCGAAGAAGTTCAGAGGTTTAGAGGTGAAGCAGAGACCGGGGGATGTTGTGTTGGATGAAATTCCATAGATGGCCAAAGCCCGATTTGTTTCGCACTTGTACCCCATATTCAAATTATCTCATTACTAGACAAATAGAGACATTGAAGTGCAACAGATGATCTACCAAGCGAGGCCTTATTTCAGAGTTACCACACGTCTCATAGGATGCTATCGAAGACGACATCGATAGAGAATGCAGAATTAAATTAAAATTGTGTATTCTTTTCGTGAGCATTCACGACACCCTCTTACACCATCCCATTCCAAACTCAAGTGCCACGACTCCATGCTTCCAAATCTCGTAATTCATCATGACATTCTGACAATGGTTCGCATGAGGACGGCCCATCGCCTCTTCATGCACATACACATGTTTTTCTCCAGCTGCAACCCGCTCCATACTTCGCAGTGCCGCTCGGAACATGTACAAGCAATGCGCGACATGGAAATTCTCAATCGAGTACGCAATCAGCCTTTCTCCCTTGTCAAACTTCTCGATGAAGAACTGCTCAAGGTTTTCCAACGGAATGTAGCTCTCCGGCGATAAAGATTCATCCGAGTGCCATGTAAAATTAGTCATCGACACAGCGCGCCTCGGAGAGAAGTCGAGATTGGTGATATTTGCGTGATGCATTGCAGCCACCTCCTTTGCGAAAGTCTCGTTGTAACACGGCTGAGGAATCCAGACTGCCGACATGATGTCGAATTTGCAGCCACGTTCGATCGCCTGGTGAGGCGAGTGGCCACATGATATCCACTCTCCTGATGGCGTCTTCCAACGACTGCTTTGGTCTCGATAGTTGTCTTGTGATGCAAGATCAGTCGTGTAGCGGAAATTGAAATACGGATCCGCCTCTTTGGATGAAGTTGTTGGAAGTTGACTCCCTTGAGAGCGAACAAACTGGATTGACGCTGCGAGGAAGGAAAAGAAGCTGAGAATCACCACAGTCGCCGCGGCAAACGTCAGAAGCCTCGTTCTTGTCGGATCAGGATATGGGGATGTAGATGATGCGTCTGTTTCCTGGCTGTCGGCTTCGCTCTTGAAAGAGTCGCCGGCATCGCTACCAACGCTGGTGTAATGATGTGAACTCGGAGCCATCGCGATGCTAGTATCAACGAGTGTTGGCGATAGATGCCGCGGAAAATAGAAGAAATCCGTATTCGAAGTGATTCCAAGTCTGCTCTTGGGGCCAGGGAAAAAGGAAGTAGGTAAAGCTTTGCGCATCTAGTGATGAAAAGTGGCAGAGAATCCCCATAACCAGGTCATCGTTTATCGGCATGTGATCACTAGAGCGTTAATGACAGTTGGATTGAAAACCGGCCGTAATATTCATCATCCAACATGTATCACGACAGTGCGGGCACAAGCGGATCACAGAGGGGCGAAACCTGACGTATCAAGAAGATCTCAAAGTCACCTTCCGAAATAAGAAGTATACGGCAAATCACTAATCTGAAGGATTGCACGAAGTGTTGGCTTTTCGTATCCCGCTGGACCGTTAGCCTTTCTTGAAATGCTTCGATTAGCTTGATCTCAAGGGTCTTGTTGTCGGCGGATCGGCAATGCAACTAAGTGAAACCGTCACTGGTGAGTTAGTTGTGTTCCGTCACATCATAATCACACGTGATTAGGTCACGTGCTCGCGGGGTACGTAAACATCCATCAACCCAAGTAAGCAACGTTTAATTATCCTGCTTTCTGCCCTCCAATTATTGATCGATTTCGGTCACGTGCTATCCAACTCCTTGCTCCACCACAGTACAATTTCTTAGTAAGCTCTTACAACCCACAAGTCAATCTCAATCCGTCTCGGACCCTCGCTGCATAGCCCTCCGCATCGTGATCCACAACGGTCGAAGACATGAATTTATTCTTGTCCAAGGCCAGTAAGAATACTGAACGCAATAGCTGGCCGCGGATCCACTCCAGTTGTCCAGCTCTTAGAACATCCGATATACAGTCACAATCATGACGGTTCCCAGAAAATTGCGCCACTACTTGACTCAGGGGAATAAGGGCGTGCCATCCACCCTGGGTCACGAGGTGACGTTTGTGTTCTTCTGCTGGCATGATGGGCTCTTGGCTGATTGTCGCTGTGCGTAGATTGTAATATGCCGGACATTCGAATTCGGGCTGGGTTAGATCGAGCATACCCCTAGGCTGGGTACGATTTCCAAGATGGAATGGAACCGAATAGCATATTGCGTCAATAACGGCCTGCAGCAGTTCGATGGCAGCTGGTTCAATGGGATCATCGGGAAGTTGGGGCGTAAGAGACAGTATGTCTGGTTGCTTAGACGCATGTATGCGTACCAATATTCGATAGACAATTAGGCAATAGCCTCGCCAGGTGTTCCAAATGGCCGCTATCTGAATCGAAGGATATATTTCGCATATACCACGATACATTTGTATGGCCGGGAAAGAGGGTGTCGGTGGCTCCCATTGCCGAGGCTGCCAATGATCCGGGACAGATTGCTCCCAAGCGGATAAGGCTGACTGAAGGCGAATCGCACGTTTATAAAGATCAATGAGCAGGATGATATGAGCGCCTGCAGGAGAAGCGCAGCCGCAATAGCCCTGTGGCAGCTGGGTAAAGAGAACTTGGATTTCAGCAACCTGGACTCCGATCTGGTCCAGCTTGTTGCTGGGGTTCAGTGACATGGTCTCGGCAATTGACCGTACACGTTCAACCAAGTCAAGGGGAGGGATGCGGCACTCGCGTATGGCAGATGACAGCTCGGTGTTCAGGAGATACAGGAGCAGGCGTTTCGATGTATCTGATTCGAAGGTTGAAGGGGGAAGTCGTCGGACCAGCACTAACGCCCCCTCGTGATGCGTCCTCGCAGCTTTGCTTAATCCCAGGACAGACGACAAGTTCTCGTGAAATTGGAGGAGTAGGATTGCAAGGAATGTAGCCTCCGCCTTGGCTGCGCTGGGACTCTGCAGGTCAAGCTGCAGGCGACGCAGGGTCTGGCCATAGAGTCGCAACGCCAATTCCGGTCGGCCGGATTCTCGTCGCCAACTGTTCAGCAACAATGTCCCAATGGAAGAGACAGCAAGAGCTACCGGCGAATCGCTTGTCACTGTCGATAGGGTAGGAATAATATTCTCAAAGAGACCACGACTGGAGGCATAACTACGGCCATACGTGAGGAAGCTCCGAAGAAAGAAGTTGACGGCGACTGTCTCATAACTCTCCGAAAGGGCATATGGGAGAGCGGGTGCTGGACGGAGAGAGCGGTCATAACGTGATGCTCCGGCGTCGATGGGTTCTGGGCGGAACCGACTGGAGATGAGCTGTGTCTGATCCTTGAATCTAACGCTGAGCTGGTCATTTCTCTGATACCCTAGGCAGGGGATGCCAGATCTCTGGCATCGTGCACATGCGGGTTTAGCTTCATCGCACTTGACTCGTCTACGCCTGCACGTGTTGCAACCTTTTGATCGTCCGAGATTTACCATGGCGCGTAGCGGTCGTGCTCGCAATGCTAAGAGTTTGCAGGAATAGGGCGTTAACAGCCGTAGGAGAGTTTCCAGACATAGTGGGCTGGCTGAAGGACCTGTGCAGAAGTCATGGTGAGCTGTCAGCTTCCTGTGTAACACGCTCGCAAAACTTTTTCCCAATTCGGCTTAGTGTGACTCGGACAAATCAGCACACATCCAGCTATGTATGGTGAAATGTATGTATAGCTCGGATACTCGGTAGAGCCGCAGTCGCCCAGCTGTAAGAATCCTCTTCGCCTTCTACTCACCATGGCATGTATTTTGCGATGGGGTTTGGGGGCTACCTATACTTGCCTTAAGGAGCGTGTCATGAATATATAAACTCCTCTACACCGTACTCAGTAGTCCACATCACAACGTTCTAGCTATTCCTCATTTTCACAAAATGAAATTTATCTATAGTGCCTTCCTCTTTTCACTTCTCTTTTTAATTTTGGCTCTTTCGCCTCTCGGCGCGACGCAGGAGTTCCTCCAGAATGAGCAACCCGTCTTGATCTTGAGCAATGATTCGTCCTTCCATTTCGAGTTGCTCGGTCCCCTGGGTCAGAGCATCTACTCGGGCGCCGACGTTGGCCCCATTCTCGGAGCAGCAAAAGACATCAAGCCCGGTGACTTCGAGAGCTTCTCATCAGTCTTCTACGCCCTTGCAAACCACACCAAGGCACAGGCTGAGGATCCCCTGCTAGCGTACGACCCTGTCAACGTGCGCGACACCTGGTTCGCTGCCTCCACGTATTTCCGTCGAGCAGACTTCTATCTTCATGGGAACTGGGAAGATCCACGGATCAATGAGTACTGGGATGAGCAGACCTCTGCTTTCGACAAGGCCATAGCGTCTTTACCTATACCAGGCAAACGTCTAAGAATACCCGCTACAGGGTTTTACGTCGAAGCCATCTGGTTTCCAGCTTCCTCAGACTGCAATTCTAAAACCCCTACACTGATTGTCGGCAATGGCTACGATGAAGCCCAGGAAGATTTATATCATATTCTCGTTGTTCCAGCCCTAGCTCGAGGTTGGAATGTTCTCACATATGAGGGGCCGGGCCAGCCCACAGTCCGTCGTCGTCAGAACCTAGGTTTCATTCCTGACTGGGAAAGAGTCGTTACCCCTCTTGTAGATTATCTGTTCGCCGAACAGCATGACATTGTCGATACAGATCGCCTGGCGCTTTTTGGATACTCGTTCGGCGGTTACCTCTCCGCTCGCGCCGCAGCCTTCGAGCCTCGTCTCTCCGCTGTGATGCTCGACCCCGGCATTTGGTCGGCGTATGATAGTTTCACTTCGTCGCTAGGCTCCGAGGCAGTGAGCCTTCTCGAGAACGGTACAAAGGAGGACTTCGACGACACGATTGCTTCCTACCTCAATGCCACCGACGCCCCGAGCTCATTGCGCTGGGGTATAGAACAAGGACTATGGGCATTCAACACCATATCACCATACGACTTCTTACAGGAAAGTAAGAAGTACAACATAAAGGACGTGGTCGATAAAATTCAGATGCCAGTCTGGGTCGCGGACGCCAAGCATGATGGCTTTTTTCCGGGACAGGCGCCGTTAGTGAAGAAAGCATTGGGTGATCATGCCACATACCATCTGTTCGATGGCGCCGCGGGGTATCATTGCCATGTTGGTGCTCTGCAAGAGTTGACGAGAGAGGTGTTTGCCTGGTTGAACAAAACTCTAGCATGAACAGCAGGCTAGATGATTACTCGTTGCGTCTCCCCGTATGTTGACTACTTATCTTAGGCAATCAACAGATGGCTGTGTACGTCTACTATAAGTCTAGGTTTTATATCTGCTGTAAGTTACGCTAGTACGCTGTATGTATTTTTCGCTTATTTTACTTCTACCGCTCTCTCACTGCCTCTTGTATTAGATTTGTTTGTATTTTTATTATAGCTACAATTAGCAACATCCAAATTCGCACAGCCTGTGACATAAGACCACCACAATGAATTTGACGTAAATTTCAATAATGTACGTGATGGGAGCCAATTAAAAATAGAGAAAGCGATGTTAATTCTTAGTTGGTAGAATATAATGTTTAGCAATAAAGCAAAGACAGTAGCACAAAAAGAGAGTAAAATCATCAGAGAGAGATAGTACTGAATAAGCTAGGCGAGAAATATTTATATAGAGGTTGCATTTGCATAATTAGATATCCGCCAAGATGAAATGCGATTCATATCGATTGTACTAAGACAACTGAAATAAACAAGGAAGAGCTTTAATTCAACGCTACGAGCATAACAGCCAACTGACAAGATACGCCAATATCGAAAGCGAAACCCAGGAGGACTGCCTTGAAAGCACACCGCCGGACTTTCTCAAATTAAGTAACATGGGAACAGGATGAGCATTAGTCCACGCGTCTTCATGCACCACTCTAATTCTGAGCCTTTCGATAGTTTTATCATGACGCTCCACAAGCATGACGTTTACAAAACATCAAGTTTTATTTTTGAAGGCACTTGCGTCTAATTGTACAACATTTTTGACCGTGCTAGATTGTGACAAAAGCATGAACTCGAAACGTGATTGAAACTGGATATTTTTATCCCACTACTGTCTATCAACATTGACCCAACTGGCCTTGATTTAGACCCAACTGGCCATGATTTAGACCCAGAAATGACGAAATTCTTGTGATTGAACCAGTTTGAGGCATTGTTTTCGTTTATCCTGACAGTGTCGCCCTTTAAATGAAATGCTGGATCGTGCCAGCATGATCGATATATGGCACATTCTGATCGGTAGGAGCGCGCAACCCAATGCCAAGTCGAAAGCTTTGTTTCGCAGCCAGACTCCCGGATTCATCATCTGATGACGAATAACTAAGTACAGTCATAAAGACCGTTTTCCGCGTAAAGATAACTGAACAGGTAGATTGCTGGGTCCTTTATGTGTCTAGTCATGGCTTTCACGGATGCGTCTGGAGTTTTCCATCGGTCAGGTCCATCTCTTCTACATAGAGCTGCCAGTAATAATCTGCAGAAATCGCAATTTTTCGATGTGCTGTATGCCTCCGACAACGGCTTCAACAAGACAGCCTGCTCACTTGATCTCACATACCCATCTTCGTCTTTCTGCACATGAATTTGTTGTTGGAAGTATCGGGCAATTTCAAGCCTCCTGCATACTAAACAGAACTATTCTTCCATCATGTTGATGGAGAAAATATGGGCAGTGGAGTTGCTGTAACGAGCGATGAGCTCAGCCAAAGAGGACATGCTACACTAGCTACTCATAGGGGACTTACATGGAGTTACACCTGAGAAGGCGTTAGTGATTAAAGCATATGATATGTCCATCAAGCAGAGATTTTTCAGTGATATAATCAGGTGGCGTTTAGGCGGTCTATGCGCTGCACAAAATGTGCAGGTTATGCGTGAGCCAAGGGCGGCTGGAGTTTTAGCTTCCGAAGGGAGTGTTGCAGCCAAGGCAGAAGTATGCCAGTAATTAGACAACTATGACTGCAAAGAAACTCGCAAATCAAAAGTGATACAATGGCTTAACTCAGAATTCAAACTGATTGTTGTCAAAGTTAAAGAGTGTGAGCGGAGCGGAGGCTGAGATCTTTGAGGTGTAGGGCAGAGTAAGCTCTAGTAATGTGTCAGCCCCGCTTCAGCCTCGTTTTGCTCCCGGAGGCTCAGTACCTCATCTGCCTAGCCTCTGCAGCAAATGAGTAGAATGCAAGAGACTATTGCAGAGAAGGCCACCAGAAATGATGGGTACTTTACCCCAGCACATCTGAGGCATATTGCTAGTAAACAGTAAATCAAAATATTATTGGATACTATGTATCTAGACGAGTAGGAATATTGTAGTTCTGTACTAGGGAAGGGGAAGTAAGTCATGCGGCACTACATTTGGCCGTTGATGGTCATAAAAAGAATTATCATTTAGGGAAATACTGAAAGTCCAAAAAATAAACGGAAACCCCCAAACGAACGTAGGCACGGAGAAAACCAATCTCCAAGTAAAAAAGACACTATGAAATAGTTTGAGGATAGAGCGAACTCATTCCAGTAATGAAAGCTGCGTGACAATCCCAGTCGTTCTCAGCGGCAGGTGCTAGCCTTCCTATGGGGCTTTATCATCGATATTACCGTCGTGAAGCTTCCTCTAAATTATCTTTTGGTAGAATTTGTTCGCATACTTCTTATCATCGGCAGAGAGAGTAGTGTTCCAGCCAATCCCTCTAGATTCGAAAGGATACATCATGATGGATTTGGTATCGACGCTGGTTCCATAGACCAAAACATTGAAGGTCTTCGATGTCGTCACCATTCTTCCTGCTTGCTGCTCAATAGATTGAACATTGGCCACTGATTTGTCGCTTGCGTCCATGGCCCTGGACGGATATTCAATTTTGAGGCCTCCGAAATCAGTTCGGTATTGTTCATGGTGAAATCCTAATGCGTGGCCAAACTCGTGAAGGACGCGACGTCTGAACATGTTCACCCCACTGGCGTCATCCTCGTCTTTCAGGCCGATCAGTGAGAGTTGCATAGACCATTCATTGTCCTTGTCATCGGTGATGGAACCTTGGCCGATCGAGGAATAATTTGAATCCTTCTCCTTTGGGACAATTCGAATTCTTATCTCCGCATTTTTGTCGTACTTCTCAAGCGGAACGAAATTGATGTCCTCGACGATGCCAGGTTGAGTCCACAGCTTGGCGTATTGAATGACCTTAGCCTGAATGGCCAGTTGATCCTTTGAGTCCTCGGTGAAACATATGTGAATGTTCAATGGACGACCAAGTGCATTCCAAGAATAATTGATGTCTCGGATGAGGTGGTCGCCTGTATTCTGCTTTGGCCTGCTGGAAATATCGGCATTGGCTGCCAAAAAGGCAGCACACAGGGTGCAATCAGAGACAATTTGGTCGACTGATGATGCCATGTCAAGCAATTTCGTGGTGCGTCTGGTATGTAAGAGGAAACTTCAGATTTCAGAAGTTGAGAAGTGAGTGTAAGAATGAAGAGGAAGCTATGGAATAGACGATGATTTATATCTACGATTTAACCTATGAAGCCATACTCTGACCCGATGTAGAGCTGAAATGCTCAGCCTTGAGTAGAACTGCAGCCAGCCTTGAGTGGAGCTTCATCCAGCCATTAAGTTTCAATGGCCTAGAACGAGTGGTTTTCTAGGTTAGAATCATCATAGTGGAGCCAAGTGAGTGTGAATGATAAGCAAATAATGCAGAGGCACAATGAGCCATCTGTCTCTTGAACGAATAGGCATGTCAAATATCTCGTCGTGTCCTTTCCTGTAACTCTGATTGGCATACTCACATCCCACAGGCTGTTCAAAGCCAGCTGCTGAAGATGGAAGGCTTGTTCTCGTCACCGAGCCACTTCGAAGCTGCATGAGCTGAAAAACCTGATGTGGTTATCATCAAACACATATTCGTTATGAGGGTCATGGGATCCATAAAAGGCCATCATCATGACATCTGCTATTGGTGAGTCATATTTGGCTCCATTACTTCGAACTACAAGATCAAAGCTTACCATCAGTTGATCATTGCCATGCAGCATCAGGTCGCCACTTGAAATGCGTTCGCGGCCCATTCTCTATGCGTTCAATTTTGAACCAGGCGACATCGCATGGAGCTGATTGGCGGGGTCTCCGGCGTGGCTTGCAAGCTGAACGGAAGGCTAGAAGGAAGACTGTAGAAAGCCCACCCCCACCTAGATCTAGAACGAAAGTCGGGCCAGCTTTTCCAGCCACCACATCTGGGCCATGGGCGTGAGATGAATTTTACTCTGCCAATGTCACGCTGGTCCCTGTTTTGGTTCTTGGTTAGCCCTCGTTTCTGTGACTTTCCTGTGTCAACTACGCGAGGACCTGAAAATGTTTGAAACTAGACTTGTGGTGCGCTGTGCTCCGCTGTACTATAGTGTAACTTGCTTGTCAGGAACAAGCTAAAATGCAAGAACACAAGCTTTTCTCAGAGCCACGCAAGTCCTGTAGCACTCAACATGCGATTGGAACAAGGCCTAGACAAATCTTACGCTCGTGCATTTCAGCTCGTTCAGCTGGTAGTCTAGAACATAGAATGCACTCCAGTATGCAGTTTGCCCTGCAGAATGCTCAGTTGATTTAAGCGAGAGCTGAAACTAGATCTCGGCTACTGTTTGGTCTAGCAATCGGCGCAAGTAGGCGCTTGAGAATCGCGAGGACACGGTGGGCTTGATCATGTCTTTCGCTCGGTCAGTGAGTGTAGATAGCAGGTATTAGGCTTGATAGGGAGGTGATGGTTTGTATCGATATACAGATATCACTTCAGCAAAGCCATCGATACATCTATATAGTGCGGGGTTCCTCTTAGTCACCCTTCTAACCCCCCAACCATGGCTCAAGATGGCTCCGTGGCCCATATAACCTCACATTAAGCACGATCAGGGGCTATTATCAGTCTATATCTGACCACATGCCAGGGTAAATTACAAATAATAATGACATAATAACATATAGAAAGTGAGGGGGAAAAATGGCTAAGTAAGAGTTCAGGAAGCATAGGCGCAGAGGGAGGAGAGCGGCAATGGAGTGACTGATTCTGCGTTGATAAGAGCAGTAGATTAGAGTTATCCGAGGCCATCAATTCCATGTACCAGTGATATCAGAAAGCTGTTGCGTGTTACGCATACCTTTCTGACGTCATAAAAAACGCCACCAACAACCATATGGGAAGAGGTCTACTATGGGACGATGAATCCACAATGGAGCAATTCAGTGCTGCTGAGTTCGTATTAGAGAAAAACAATCTCTCGCGGATTTTCTCGCCAAATACACTAGAATCGATACCGTCGTCCTCCGAGGCCAGAATACTATGGGCTATACACCGCGTAACAACCCGGGAGCATATGTTACTGCCTACTAGGAATATTCAACGTCAATTTGCGACTTTTATACGGCGGATAGAGCTCTATCTTTACGGATTACAGGAACAGATCATGAAACAATCAGACCACCAATCCTTGTTTGCTTGGTATTTCAATCCACTGTCGACTAATTGCGGGCTGACCGTGTTACTAGTTGGTTCGTCTTCGCAGTTCACAAATTCAGCATCGGTCATCGCCGTCGAATCTCAGACGCCCTATGAAATGAAGAACCGCGGCCCTAGAATTGAACTTCTTTTAGCGGAGGGTACCGAAAGAGATTTCATTGCAGTTCTACCATGTATACTTTGGGATTGTTTGAGAGGTTATGGCCGTCACCACCAAATTGCAATGCATCTACTTCACCTGACCGGACACCCAAGTGGGCACTTTGCGCGGGACGGAAGCATTAATGGTCGACTACTTCTAACAGACGAAGAATACACCTCCAAGGCTACTAAGCTTGTCATCGTCGTGAGGCATGAGTCACAAGAGGGCTTAGCCAGCTCAACCTAGCGAAATAGACTATTAGTGTGACTCCGTGTCGGAAATGTGGGATTTCATACGCTGGTATATTTTGATGCACATATCATATCACACCTCTATACTTCGATCCATACGTTACATGTCAGCCAACAGAAGCTGGGGAATAGTATCAGTACTACTTATCACCACCACCGTATCAACGAGGCGCCTTTCTCTTCGCCGGCCCGCCTGGGTTTCAGGTTACGGTTCTTTTAAGTTCAAATTGAGATGTAACATCTTCCTCTACCCAGATGTTCCGTATTATGCCGAAGGCGACAAGTGTACTGATACTTTGTTACAGTCGGCATCAATAAAAGTGATGGCAACTAATGACAAAAGAGTTGCCCAAAAGGAATCGCCTCTACATGGCATGGAGCTCCACTTGATGAGGAAAGATGCTCTAAACCACCTCTTCGAGCATCTCGCCACTGATGACTTTCCGAAAGTCGTTCAACAGTTGCCAGATGGCCATGCCGTATCTATAGATCTTAACTCGGATATCATTTGTGGACAGGACATATATGTGCTGGATATTAGGTCTACGTATTTCGGTTCTGCGCCTGGTTCTTAATGTCGACCGAAAGTCACTCCAATGTGACAGAAACATTCACTGAATCATGCCTGCCTTCTTAAACATCTCAAACGCCTCCCACCACCCCTCCTGAGGTCCCTTCTCCTCCTCGAATCTCGCCTCTCTCAATCTCTTTAAGCTCAATTGCCGATCAAACGTCAACCAATACCCATAGCTATCAAGCTGCTCCGAGTTCCAAATCTCCACGCCTTTCGCGCCCGCCTCCACCAACTTCTCCTTATTCTCCTTCACAAATTCCCCAGGCTTCTGGTCCTCCACACTCGCGCCCTCCTTCGGCCCCACCCCCTTCAACCCAAACCATTTCACAATCTGCGGCCACCGTTCACTCATCGACCCGGGCGTCACACTATCCGCCACATTCACGATTTTCCCTGCCAATTTTTCCGGATTAAGTGCAGCATAAATGCCAACGCGCGCCAGCGTCCCAGAGCTCGTCTCGGAGTACAAACTCTCATATCCTTGCTTCGTTCCAGGATACGGAACCTCGGCTCCCTCGCCATAGATCAGTTTCCAGCAATACAAATATACGGCCCAGTGTCCTGCGAGCGAGAACCCACTCCCATTAGGCGTGAATCCGATGATGGCGTCAGGGCAGAGCTCGCACCACGTCCATTTCTTGCCCTTGCTTTCGGCGGTGAGCAGGGCGCGATAATGTGGGTAGGCCACGGTCGCAGCGTAGTCCGGGGGTAAAGTGTCAACGAGATCCTCGGTCAGAGGAGCGGTGAAGATGCCACCGGGACGATAGATACCGTACCCGCGAGTGCCGCCGGGATAGACGAAGGATGTAAAGTTTGACGAGAGGTTAGAGATAGCAAGGATGAGGCGGCGCATCATGGCGACATTGAGGGTGGTTTCGTTGATGGGGTCGAGGTCGGATTTGAACGCTGCAGATGTTTCATTAGCTTCCCCCAGATCATTTGCAGCTATAACCAAAAAAAGGGATTCACTCAAAGTGATCAGGTGTCAACTACCTACCGAAGTAAAATACATGGCTCACGCTTTCCAGGTTCAGCACTTTGTCTTTCAAGCCGTTTTCAAATTCCTCGTCTGAGCTTGATAGATCAACACCCGAGACTAGCGATATTCTCGGTCCATCAGCGGTTTCTGCAGGCCAAAACGAGTCCTCGAGCTTCAGAGGTCGATTCACGAGCGCAGTGATGTGTGAGAAAGAAGAAGAGGATGAGGAGAGCAGTTCGTTGACGACGGCCCAGCCGATGAGACCTGAGGCGCCGATTACGAGGGCGTGGTTCTTGTGGTCCGAAGACATATATAAAGTCCAAAGTCAAAGACGTTTTAAAAATAACAAGAAAGGGAAGCTTTCTTCAACGTTTCGGGGACGTTCAGGCTGCTTTCAATTTAAGTAGATTGTCGGCGCGTGGCGAGTCAGAATGAGTCGAAGTGTCCGGTGGAGATTATTTGCATGTGATTGGCTAAAGCTGGAAGTCGTTGGAATGTGATTGGGTGGATATCGGGGCGGGGATGAAAAGGTGGAGTATGCGCGATTCGTTGATTTTTAATGCAGCCTGTGATTTCGGGCAATAAGTAGATGCAGATATAATAGGGGATATGATCTAGAGTGAAGCAGAGTGGGAGCTTGTACTAGTATCAAGTGTTCTACTCTTAACTATCAAACTCGTGCGATTTGTCTCAAACTGTCTAAATCTCTAAAATTTGAATCTTATTCCTCCTTCTTCATTTCCTTACAAATAGCGAGCTTCGTAGAGGTTGGACAATGTTCTAAATTGGGTTGGATGCTAAGTCCTCTGTATGTTTGTATAAGTCCCACTTTCCGCCCGCTTCAACAAGCCCTACCGATTATATTAGAGCATCAACAGCTTTCGAGTCCATACAGTAGTATTAAAGCCCATCGAGTCTACCCTTTTCTTTGGATGTTAGAAAAGTACTTAGGTATAGAAGCGCATATACTATCTGTTGAGGCTTCTTGAATCCTTGTCGTTACTTACATATTGTTTTGTCACTATATATATTATAATTAGACCCTCGTCAATGAAATCAACTTAGTTCCACTACTCCGATTTGCCTCTATCAGCTCTTGAGCACCAACACTATCATACGGAAATGTAGTAAGGCATTGGAAGAGCAATAACTATATGGGCAAATCAGAAAACAAATGTCAGCTTGTTTGTGCTTCGTAATATCCAAGGTAATATCCAAGAGATGCATATTTCGAATGAGGAATCTCGATACGGGAGTAATGGGAAGATAGAGGAGACAGGTGAAATCATGAAGGAAGAAGCTGTAGAACCCAACAGACCTAAGAGAAAAGAGATTTTTTGTGACTCCAGACGATATTTTCAGTGCGGATCTAAGTTTTAAAACCGTGCGGCTTATAGTATCACTTCATCTTGATAATTTCCAAGGTTCTGTTCTTTCTTCCTTATCGTACCTAGTTCCACACTTTAGGCAAACTTCAAGATGCTGATTGTTAGGCAGATGTATATGTGTAGGACATTCGGCTGGAGCTACTTACATAGATCGATTGCAGCATCGACTTCGACATACTCCAACTTTTCTCCATTTAGAAGTTTTTGTCGACTGCATTTCTGAGTTTTTAGATAAGAACGATGTAAATCGCGACGGTCCTATGATCATCACACATTGTGTGAAGTCTCCCTTAGATCGTGTCACGCTTTCACAACACTGTTCAAACTTCACATAGTCAACGAACAATGCATCCCAATATGAATCCCCGAGACTCCTATATAAATTTATCCCTGCTACTTTATTCGAATGACATTTAACACTAGCCAATTACAACTGCAACTACGATTGAACTCAACTCAACTGCATCTCTAACACTACAACAAACACATCATCATGACCCACGCCTTCGACTTCGAACTAGAGACATACCACAACGCCCGTCTGCTCGGCTACTCGCACTCAGAAGCCGCAAAGCTCGCTCACGATTCCATCTACATACGAACACAGCCAACAGAACCACGGAATCCATTTGACAGTCTAGCCGAAGACTTGGAGGGCGCACTGCCGTATCTAGGTACAGGCACAGGCATAGGTAAAAGTCAGGGCTATAGCAACATCAACTCCCACCGCTATGCGGGTCAGAACCACTGCAGCAGCTACACTGGCCGCGATCTGCCACTTCCGTCCCCGCTTCAGGGATACAACGTGCGAGAAGCACGCCTTAGACATCCCCCCCATGGGCAAAAGGCCTCAACCTCACGGCCCCATCCGCTCTCCGGAACCCCTGACCGCGTGGACGCATGGTACGCGAACGAGCACCGTTACCCGCCTCACGAGTACAACACCCGCGAAGCACGTCCCAGAAACCAGACACGTAGAGTTTCCACCTCGGCCGCGCAGACGGATAGCCGCCGCGGATACAACGTGCAGGAATTGAGTGACGAAGATCGCCCACGCTACAGGCATGCCTCATGCCGTGCCGACGCCTATGGTGCAGATACCCGGCCAGCATACCACGTGCGCGAAGCCACGCCCCAGCCCCACGACGAGCGACGACATCGACGCCCAGCCGCCAGCGAAGACTGGGAGCTCCCCGCTCCAGACTACTTCAAGCGCGGGGCTGGCTCCCGCCGCGATACTACCACACGCACCACGTTACCAGATACAGCGCCCGATCCCCAGCCGCCCTCACGGTCTAGCCCTCCCCCTCCCCACACGTGGCATCGCTCGCGGTCTCCCCCTCCCGCTCAGCCTCGTGCGCCACGTGCTTCCGCGGATTTGTACGCTGTGCTCGGCGTCTCGCGCGCGGCGACTTCTGCGGAGCTGAAGAGGGCGCATCGCGCGATGTCGCTGCGGCATCATCCCGACCGTGTTGCGGAGGCTGAGAAGGGGGCGGCGACGGAGAGGATGGCGAGCATCAATCAGGCGTTTGATGTTCTCGGGGATGAGGCGGGCAGGGAGCGGTACGATCGGACGGGGGAGTTTTAAGTAGGAAGTTTTGATGGAGATTGGGAAGAGGGAGACTGGGTTTGGTTGCTGGAGGGGATTGGAGGGTGGAAGTTGGAAGGTGGTTGTTGAGATTGAAGTTGCGGTTAGGTCACTGATAGGGCTTATTGCGTACGTGGGTGGAGTCTTGGATCGGATTAGATCTTTGGAACAGTACGGCACGTAAAAGCACCTACGGATGTCAGTCTGATACGACTTGTGCGCTTACCGACGTCTGATACAAAATCATTGAGTTGGTTGACACTAATATTCCCTTGGCTTAGAGAAGAGAACTAGGGTTGATAAGATAAAGATAAAGATAAAATAGACCTCCTGTTTTCAGAGGGAAACAGGAGTAATCAGCAAATACGCGTAGAAAGAATTATTTCATGGCGAAAATTGTGAACAAAATGTGTGACTAAAAGGGTGCATAAGAATGAAGAAATTTTCTAAGTAGAACAATAGTTCATGGGAGATGGAGTCGCGCTATCAACATATACTCTACGAAGAAGGCATGTTCTTTTAGCCAGGAGATATATGTGTGATATTTTGACGAAGATAAGAAAAGATAACAAGGTTGGCGATACTGAGACACTGAAGTTTACACATGACTGAAGGTTAGAGGCACGAAAAACTGGGTGGGCTGTGATGCGTAATTATACCATATACATACTCGCGATGTTGTAGATGTGAAAGGCATAGCAGGCTTCACCAGTCGGTCCAGAATGGCACAAGCTCAGACGAAAATGAAACCTCTTCAAGAGATTCTGAGATTTAGAGATCCGTACGATTAACAACTCCGATTCCGAGACTCCTCGTTACCCTCCGTATCTTAGCCTAATGAAACTCTCCTTTTTAGATATGCCGATGATCGAGGATAATCGCAGCATCCCTCCGCGCCCGTCAGAGGTGATGTCAAGCTATATACCCTAGGCCTTCTTCGCCTTCTTCTTAGGTGGAGCATCGAGGTCCAAGCCCAATTTCTCGGCCAGGTCCTCAAAGGCGCAGGTCTCGATTCCCAGATCCGCAATCTTAGCCAGCTTGTCCGGACCAGGCTTGGCCCCGAGCACGACAAGCTCGACAGACTTGTTGAGAGACTTCGCAAACGTAGCTCCGGCGCCCTCAAGCAGCTTCTGGGCAGCTGGACGGGTCATTCCTTCGATGTTGCCCGTAATCAGAAGCGTCATGCCGTCAACGGAGTCAGGAGCATCGCCGGTGCTGACTTTGGGAACCTTCTTCTCTGGCTTTGCCTCGACACCCAGCTTCTCGGCTAAGTCTTTCCAGGCAATCGTCTCGATGCCCATGTCTTCGATCTTTTGCAGCTTATCGGGGCCAGGGTCGGCACCGATAATGACGAGCTCCACAGACTTGTTGAGCGATTTGGCAATGGAAGCGCCGGCGCCCTCGAGCAATTTCTGGGCAGCAGGGCGCGTCATTCCTGCGATGGCGCCGGTGATGATGACCGTCTTACCGTCGAGCTCGCCGTCACCTGACGAAGCGCTTGGTTTTTCTGCTGGCTTGGGTGCTGGGGCGGCCTTTGCCTTCGTGTTCGCCTTCGCTTTGGGTGCAGCCTTCGCCTTTGGTTTTGGTTTTGGTTTCTGGGGGTAAATTAGCCGGATGTCAACAAAGAGTGAGACATGGCGCAAAATCGCAGGAGCGAGTTGAAAACAATGGCGCAGAATGCTCTTCTCACCTCTTCGACCTCTTCCTCGTCGTCGTCTTCGTCGTCTTCGTCCTCATCATCGCCACCAGCTGGTCCTGCATTTCCATCGGCCTTGATCTCCTCGATCACATCGTCCCAGTCCCGCGACTCGATGCCAAGGGATTCGATCTTCTCGAGCTTCTTTGGCCCGGCCTCTGCACCCAAAACAGCGAGTTGCACTTTCTTGTTCAAGCTCTTCTCGATTGTCGCGCCGGCGTTGACGAGAATCTGCTCGGCGGCCTTGCGGCTGTAGCCATCGATCTCACCGGTGACGATGACCGACTTGCCCTTCAAGGCGTTGGGCTTGACCGGAATGGGGGCCGAAGCGTCTTTCTTGGGAGGCATTGCAAGATGCGGTGGACGAGAGAAATTGAAACGAAAATATGTACAGAGGCGAAAGCGAGACGTACAAAGAGCACGATTGAGGGATGGAAGTGGATGGAGGTGA
This sequence comes from Melanomma pulvis-pyrius CBS 109.77, assembly GCA_010093585.1. Classification (NCBI taxonomy): domain Eukaryota; kingdom Fungi; phylum Ascomycota; class Dothideomycetes; order Pleosporales; family Melanommataceae; genus Melanomma; species Melanomma pulvis-pyrius. The sequence continues at coordinate 20,198 of MU002063.1, forward strand.
AGGTGAAAGAGAAGTGGGGAGAAGGGCGGCGCAGAGGGTTTTAAAGTCGGACCATGGCCGCGGCGGCAACGTCATGTCAGCGACGGGTTGATTGTTTAGCACCTGGATCGCCAGGCAACGACCACGCCAGCACGTGAATGCGTGATAGCGACGAAGTCCTGGTGAATTGCAGTGATCGGCTCGTTACTGCCTGAGAGGCGCGAGGCAGCCGTTGCGTCTGATGGCGAATTCGCGCGAGGGCAGGCCGCAGAATGAGCAGCGTCGCGCACCGCACCTCGCCACGTCGCTGCGTTCAGGAGGGCAAGCTGGAGCCCAATTGATCCTTTGAGCTTCTTGCCAATGACACAGTCGCGTCGACAGCCAATCTTCAAACGCCCCGTGCGATGCAGCTCCTTGCGTTTGCCCGCGGTTATCTACTGTCGAGTGCTGTGGCGGCAGACGCCCCGCACTGGCTCAACCGTCAGCCGTCCTGGTAACGGGGTTGCGAGCCTGGAGAGATGGATCTCAAGTCATGTCGGCGAAATGCGAAATGCAAACTGCCACTGGGACAGCAGAGAGTCAACTCTCTATCAAACGCTAAGTTGCGCCTACCAGAGCTAACGAATCGGAGACAGTCTCCACCGCACTAGGAGGCCGCTGACGCCAACCTCCCCGGTCTCCAAGAACCACAGCAAATCGCGGCTCTACATCTCCATGCGTCGACCACCTCGCCGTCAGCACTTGGTACCTTGATATGCCCCTCGCCATCTGCAGTCATGGACAGTAGATTCAGCTCCCTCTGCGCCCCTGGCCGCCCTCCCCTCCTCCTCCCACCACCACGCCTCGCTCTCGTCGCATCGCAATGGCCGTAAAACCTGCCTATCTCGAAGCCTTCGCGCCCCTCATATGGGCCACCCCCCTCCTCACCTCCCCCGACTGGGAGGTCCGCGAGCGCGACCGGGGCGACGACGCCCGCACAGAGCGGATCGACCGCTATTGCCGTGATGCGATGTGCGGCGAAGACGGCATCCAGCACTGGGTGGAGCTCACGCAACGGCCCGCACCTGGCTCCCAAGCCGTCTCAAAGACCGTCTCGCTCTGCAAATATGGCGACCGGCTGGGCGGCTTCCCAGGCATCCTGCATGGCGGGGCCGTCATGACGCTGATGGACGAGGCGCTGGGCTTTGCCATGGTTGCTCGGGAGACGGCGTTGAAGGGGAGCTGGACTGGCTTGCCGCCAAACTGGAGACAGTTGCTCGACGAGAACAGGCCGTTGGCGGAGATTCTGAATGGCGTCATGGTCACGGCCAAATCCGATGTAAAGTTCTTGAAGCCGGTGCCCTGTCCGGGGTTGGTAGGCATTGAGGTGGAGATTCTGGAGAGTATAGGACAGAAGATGAAGATTAGGGGAGTCATGAAGGATGGGAATGGGGCATCGCTCGTCCAGGCGGATGGGCTGTGGGTCCGGATAGGCGGTGCTGTGAAGTTATAGACGTGTCGGCGCATATACTAGGAAGATCTTGTACTGCCCTCTGTTGTCGTTTGCGATCAATTAAAGACTTTTCGTTTTTGAAAGCAAACAATCCAGTCCATTCCAATGAGCACCCCTCAATTGGAACATGCTTGCCTTCCAGCTCGTACAACTGAACGATACTGAACCACATTATAACCCTCTTGCCAGAGTTACATTTACCCAGCTCTGACAGGCGCAGTACCCCAAACGCCTGACATCGTATTCCCAAGATTACCGGAAGCGGCAACTCTCGTGAACACTAGTCTCGCCAAACTTTTCGCCACCCCTGCTCAAAATTCCCTTGGCCCACAAAATTCGTACACGGCGACATCAAACATCGACAACACGACACAAAATGGCCGCCCAAGCCGCCGAGGAAGATATCCTCCTCGCCAAGCGCATCATCTCTGCCTCTGAGCGTCACGACCTGCCCGCGCTAAAAATCCTTCTTGAAAAGGGTTCGGCAAATGTTCAAGATCCAACCGCAACAGTTGCGTCATCGCCGCTGCACGCTGCAATTGTGGCGTGCGGGAAGGCGGAAGATGGAAAAGAGGTAGATGATGCTGCTGTCAGCACGGTAGAGTTGTTGCTTCAGAATGGCGCGATCTGGAATGATTTAAACAAAGAAGATGACACCCCGGGATGCATTGCCCTTCGTCTGGGTCAGAAGAAAATCTACGATATTATGGTGGATGCTGGTGTGCGAGCCGAGCTTCTGTTTGCGAAAATGGAGGCTCTCGGATTGGGCCAGGCTGAGGTTGAAGAGAACGTCGAGGTCGAGGTCGAGGTCGAAAAGGAGGACTCACGTGCCGAGGAGCCCGCGGCCAAAAAGCAAAAGATTTCCAACGGAGACGCAAAACCTGTAGAAGAAACAATTGCGGACAATGCGGACAAGGTCCTCGATGACGTCTCCCTCGACAACAAAGCCTACCTTAAAAGTCAACTCCGGTATAAACCCGGTATTCTGCTCGACTCGAGCGACAACGCCGTGATGATGGACTGGGAGACGCAAATCATGCAACGCCACGCCACAACACTCATCCCTACCTCCGGTCTACGCGTCATGAACGTCGGCCATGGCATGGGCATCGTCGACACGGCTATCCAGACCCACGATCCGGCTGAGCACCACATCGTCGAGGCGCATCCGCAGGTGCACCAGCGGCTGCGGGAGCAGGGCTGGTACGACAAACCTAATGTGACGATTCACGAAGGCCGCTGGCAGGATGTGCTTCCCAAGCTTGTGGAACGTGGCGTTGTGCTAGATGCCATCTACTATGACACGTTTGCCGAGGACTATAGCGCGCTGAGAGAGTTCTTCGCTGAGTATGTAGTTCAGCTTCTCGATTCCAATGGCAAGTTTGGGTGGTATAATGGGCTGGGGGCGGATAGACAGATCTGCTATGATGTCTACACGAAGGTAAGGCTACATCATCGGGTATTCGAGATCCGCGAAACTAACGGATTGTACAGGTCGCTGAGATGGATCTCTACGAGGCCGGATTCGACACTGAGTGGGAAGACATCGAGGTCCCAAAGGGCTTGCACGGAAGTGACCAGTGGGAGGGTACTCGGAGGCCATACTGGACGATTGATGTGTACCGGTTGCCGATCAACACTTTCATCAAGTAAGGATTGTGAGCATAGGCGCCTGGCACACTCAGAAAAGCGCAAATATTTACACAGTTCTATGGCAGAGGTTGGGGTACACTACTATGCCAGCTACTGTAAACTTCAAACAATTTTTTTTTTTACTAACGCCACCATCTCTACATTTGCTGGGAATCTTGAACTAACAAAGTAGCCACACAACTGTTACGTTCACACTACTAACACCATCCTTGTATGGTAGGAACTCCCCTTTTCCCACACGGCTAGATCTCTCCCTCCGCTTAAAGTTTTAATGTCGTCAATAGTTACACTTATTTTCCTATCATTATATGCTCTCGATGTGCCTCATTTTTCTTACTTGTGGAGTCGAGCTGTGTGCTTCTCGACTTACATTTAGTTAACAATCTATCACGTTATGATTTCTCGATGAGGACCCGGGTACCGATCCAAGTATTGTTTACACAAGTATTGACTGCTTGAATGCAAATTGAGTCGATAACTAGTCTTGACGTTGTGAATATGAATAGTGCGGATTGTAAACCTTTCACGCACCTTTCTTTTATTCACTACCTTTTCTAAAAAAAAAAGATATTGCTACTACACTGCTGTGTTGACATGATCTACTCAGATTAATGCCGACTTTAATCTTGAAACCATCTATCTACTGTTTTAACTAGCCTTGCTCACAATGCAGGTACATGCTAAAATACTAGACCCCAGTCCATCCCTTACCTCCAGATCAATGCGATCATCGCAACAGTCGTCAACGTTACGCAGGTCCTTCCGGCTGATGCACAGATTTCTACCAAATTGGCCGGTTCGGCCAATTTGGTAAAGGATCGGGCCCTAGGGTCAGGCACCGCAAGACCTTCGCAAGGTTCTCTGATTGGTGCTAACGTCAGACACCACGAATCCTTCGAGCAGAACCTCGCGGAAACCAATCCTAATCGCCGCACACAACTCACGTCGATGACAAACTCGACGTCGCGAAACTTGTCCGAGCTACCGCCTATTTCCACGTCTTATAGAACACGTTACTATTGCGTGTTGATCTTTCGTGCCGGGGGAGAAATGGCGGTATTACGGAATAATACTGAAGATGCCAATCAATACTTCATGTTTTGAAACAAGGAGCTCGTTTATTGGCGAATTTTGAGACGTTGTGGGTGTATTTGCGCTTTGATGATGATTCAACGGTCGTAACTATCTCGTTTGGGATACGAAAGGGCGATATTATACGAGCCGACCTCCAAACTACCTCACCTTGCGAGTCTGCAGAATGCTAAGCGCTAACGAAGTGAATTTGTCAGAGTTCTGGTGCTCTCGGCCCTGAAGCAATCATCTCTGATGGATGTAAAAGCCCCGGGTTCCTCGCGAGAAAATATCATCGACAGTGTCATTCAATTGTCCCGAGTAAGACGCGGCCACGATGCGGTTCTCCCACAGTCTCCCCCTCATTCTTCTTTCCAGTCCAGTGTTCGGCGCTCGCATCGAGGACTTCAAGGCCAGATGCGAAGCTCTTAGCAAAGGGATCGAGGTGAAGGGCTACAATGGCATCAGCGTCAACCTGGCTCAATACATCACCAAGAACACCACGTTAGACCCAACGGTCGAAGGCATCAACACTACTTGTACCTCTTGGATTCCTATGCCGCCTATTCCTGTCAATCTCTGTCGACTCGCGCTCCATGTTCCGACGTCGAACTCGAGTGAGATAGTTTTGGAAACATGGTTGCCAGAGGATTGGTCGGGTCGGTTTGTTTCTACCGGAAATGGAGGCTTGGGTGGTTGTAAGTATCTCCCGGCATCCTTTGTACTTACGCAGTCTTACCCGGGCCCAGGTATCCAATATCCCGATCTGGCATTCGCCGCTTCGTATGGCTTTGCAACTGTCGGGAACAACAACGGCCACAACGGTACTTCGGGCAGTGCTTTCCTCCACCAGCCAGAAGTCTTGGAGGACTATGCGTGGAGGGCTTTGTATGCTGGTGCTGTTGTTGGAAAAGACATTACGAAGCAATTCTATGGAAAAGCGCATAAGAAGTCGTACTACTTTGGATGCTCCTCGGGCGGACGACAGGGCTGGAAGGCTGCGCAATTCAATCCGGAGCTGTTTGACGGCATTGTGGCGGGTGCACCTGCTTTCGAGTTACCCGGCCTCTTCGCACACTACGCACGGTTCTCGGTAAACTTTGGCACCGGAACCGACATAAAGGTCTCGATCGAGAAGTGGACTGCCGTCCAGCAAGAAACACTGCGCCAATGCGATCACCTCGATGGCGCTACCGATGGGATTGTTGAAGATACTCGTCGCTGCAAGCCGGATCTCTCGAAATTGCTTTGCGGGAGCCATGGAGCTCCAGCAGTATGTCTATCTCCCAAAGAACTCTCGCTTGTAGAGCAAGTCTTCAAACCCTGGGTTGTCGATGGCCAAATCATATATTCCGGCATCGCACACAGCGGAGACGAAGTAATCCATGTGCAAAACCTCGTCGGCGAATTCATTCAAGGTCCGACCACCTGGGCCAGTGAATGGCCGCGTTATGTCGTACATGAAGACGTGAACTGGGATCTTAGCCAGTTCACGCCACAGGAAGCTCTCCTTTGGAAACAGCAGAATCCATATAATATCAATACCTGGGAGGGCGACCTTTCCAAATTCCGAGACCGCGGCGCGAAGATCATCCACTGGCACGGCGAGGCAGACCAGTACATCGACATCACTCAATCCGACCGCTACTACGAGCACGTGTCCAGATCCATGCGCGCATCGCCCCAAGACCTCGACTCTTTCTACCGATACTTCCGCGTTGGGGGATTGCAGCATTGCTGGGGCGGGGCCGGTGCAAACTCGTTTGGGCAGTCGGGCTTCTCCATGACACCGGGGGACGACCCGGAAGAGAATCTTCTCATGAGGATTGTGGCGTGGGTTGAGGGGGGGGAGGCGCCAGAAACCGTTCGCGGAACAAAGTTTGTGAACGACGATAAGGCGCAAGGCGTGGTGCTCACGAGGAAGCACTGCAAATATCCTGCGACGAATGTGTACAGAGGCAAGGGAAACGGAACTGATGAGGCGGGATGGCACTGCGTTCATACTTAACTTCGAAGTTGCTATGATGTTAATCGTTTGAGATCGGTGGGGCGTCAACTTGTAAATCTCCCATGCGCATATGAGGATCGGCAATATCTTCGTAGCGCTTGACTTTAGAATAAAGAAAATCAGGTGTAATATCTACTCTGTTCAATCCGAGTACAAACTGAAGTTCGTATCCAGCTCGCGCGTCCTCTGCATACCCCTGGATACTATCACTCCCTATACTTGCCCGCAATTTCGAGCATGTACCAAAATTCTAGGATCCCAAGGTATCTTCTCAGCGACCAAGGCGTCTTCGAACCTCATGCGTGTAATCTCGGCAGGTACACGGTTCGAGACAGCGAGATGGACATTGGTTCTACCCTCATCCTCAACGTATGCGCTGTAAGGTACCAAGATACGGGGTTTATGCATCAGTGAAAACGAAGCGTGCCTTTTGAGGATATATTCGGCCTTTTCCACCGTTTCTGCGTTGAGACTTCCTACATTACGGTATGCAACTCCGGCCGCTTCACGAGAGATTACCTCGGACTGCAGGCATCGAGACCGATGGAGCGCTATTTTCGGTTCGTCTCGAGTTGCTTGACCTTGTACATCACTACTTGGTGATTGTGAGCGGCGTCCTGGGTGGAGAACGATGTACTGTAGGTTGGGAAAAGCGGGGCCGCTAGCTTCGGGTCGGCAATAAATGCGGGAACCAACCACGATAGACCGTTCAGTTTGACAGGTCTATTTCTCGAACAACTCTAAAATTCCTAAACGAGGATCATGCCAGGAGCATATTGTGGTTGATGGGTTCCTGGGCAGATCGTGGAGATCCGAAGTGGAGAAGTCGCGTAGGGACAATGACGTGACGCAGGGAAAAGAGATTAGAGAGAACGCTGAAAGGCAAAGAATTTACTGAACGTCATTGCTTCATTTAATAGTTGTTTTTGATTAACTATTCGTGTGTTATTTGGTATCTTCAATTGCAAAAAAATGACAATGCCGCCCATCGCTATGCTATAAATCTTCAAAAATCTTCAAATGAGTGACTATAATTTGGTCTCATCGAGACAGTGTTCCGGCATATGCTCTAGCGCCTCGCTATGGCCGGTTTTCGTGCTCCGCGACCGTGTAGGAGTATTGGCGGTAATGCTGACAATTCGATCTCTCGAGTCCGTATTTCCAAGAGGATTCATGCCGTACACCTCCTCCTCTCTACCCATCTCATCCGTTCTATTATCAAAATATTCTTTGCCCATTCCATATTGTTCTGTAAATGATCTTCTGCGCACCGATTCGTTTTTCGTTGGAACGGGCGTGGGGTAGGACGTCGTGTCGTCCGTGAAACGGAATAGACATTTCATGGCGGGGGCGCAGGCGGCAATGATCCCGACGGCGGGCTCAACGATGGAAATGACGAGTCCAATATCGTAGGTTTTATCCTTATTTTTGGGAGAGAAACGGTAATAGTACACTATGAAGCGACCGACAGTCACTGCAGTTGCTCTGGGGACCAAGGTTAGCGGTGAAGGAAAAATGCAGAGATCGCAGTACGTACATCCAACCCATGCTCATTATGATAACAACAGCAATCTTTGTCTTCGTGCGCATTTGCAAGTTCCAGACCATCGCGGTAGGAATCGGGATGATGATTAGATCCATAAATATGCTCAGAGCACAGCTGGCTAGGATGAAGGCAAGGCTGTTGATGCACTTTCCATGCTTGATTGGGACTCCATTCGCATCCAGTACCTGGTCCATCTCTGGCTTTGCGTATGCGTAACGAATAGGAGTGCACTGGAAAATGTTCACAAAAGTAGTCGAGACCATATATCCAATGTTAATCCAGACTATTGGCAGGAAGATATCAGTGAGTGTGTTGCAATTTGTGAAAGAATCACTTACAAACTATGTGAAGCGCGACTTGTATGTGCGTACGGTGATCCTTGACGCGGAAGAGAAACATAATGATAGACGCGCGAATCGCGCCCATCATGGGATGGTAGAACAACTGGACTGCAAAACTCCATTGTAGCGCCGTAACTTGTTCAGCAATAGTTTGCTTGGGGACGTCCGCCTTGTGGTAGCCAGAGTGACTCAATATGATGTCTTGTACTTGATCAGAATCAGAGACGATGAGGTCAGTGAAGAGACTTACACTGATAAATGGTCACTGTTTCGCCCAGCAGGAGCAACAACGCAACATATATGAGCCAATCGTCCCATCCAGGATTCCTTCCCAGGTATCTTGAATATGCCCTTGCACCCACAAAGATGGCGGCTAAGATGGTAAAGAGGCAAACTATGACCAGAGCCTCTGTTTGCCGGTTGTCCACCATCTCATGTAGAGGAAAGATGCCAGAGCTCGACTGCGAGAAGGTCAAGGGCTATGACAAAAATAAACGCATCAGGAAAGGGAAGAATCGTGAAGATCTGATGAGCGAGACGGACAGACGAGATGTACAAAAGGCTTAGAATGTACTTTGTGGATCCTAAATGCCTTTATGATCAGTCGGTAGCCTCGACGTGCGTGGCTGACTGCCCGATGGCAGATCAGGAGGTGACAGTCCAGAACCGGCCGCATAATGCCATGCAGGGCCAGAGTCAGTTCGGGCAAATAATTACGTTGATCTTGCAGCTATGGACGACGCGAGGTCCCCAGCAGGCATCATGATGTGGTATTGCGAGTCGTGCACAGGCTCAGGCACGGATTGGGTTCACAAGGAGACAGACTAGCGTTATTGCTAGCGCCCAAGTAGGATTAGCGACCCGCCACAGCAAGTTTTCATCCCGACCGGTGTGAAACAAAGCGACCTGCCGAACCTCATCACACTTCACGCGATTCACAACCCCCGCCATTGAGAGCGCAGCATGCGAGCGAACGATGCGAGAAAGAATGGTTACGCGCATCGAACGCCTTGGTTTGCGAACAGCTCCGTGGGAACCATTCACTCCGCCCATACCACTACCTGCCGCGTGGTGAGAAAGCTGCATGACGCTCGGTGTTATTGCAAATGATATTGCAATTGTCATGCTGCTGATTATTTCCTATTGCAACGACGTAGATACCGCGGGAGCGTCGCTGTGAGCCGTGCCGCTCTGGTCCGTTCCCCTATCGATCAAGTAAAGATCAGCAGTCATGTTCATGGTAGCGTATAAGCTGGTTGTTACCCAAGCCTTACACTTCATTAAACTCGAGCCTTGCGCTTTTGTTCTCCTTGTCCTTTTTTCGCTGTCTTTTGCGCTCGCATTTAGCACCTTGCCTTCTCTTATAGGTCTATAGTCCTTCTAGAGTTGGTTCCTGTGCTATATGATGCAATAGGGCAGTGGAGGGCCAACTAACCGACCGTCCTTACCTCTTATCGCAATCGAAAGCGTTTCAAAGAGAGGGAACCCCGGGTTGAAGATTGCAATGGCTGGGATGATGCGACGATCTCTGGATGCCTTTTGTATTACCTTCTGGATCACCGTGTTTTTGGCTGCCATTTCGAGCGCGACGCCCATTGAGCCCAGGTCCAACGCAATTCAAGAACTATGGTCATCGGTACGGACTCTCGTCTTCCCACCGACGAATAGATGCAAGGTCTACCCAGGAGATCCAGAATGGCCTTCGGACGATGTCTGGATGAAACTCAACAAGGCCACCGATAACCGCCTTCTCGTCAAACCTCAGCCCCAAGCTTCTGTCTGTTACAGTGGGCCGTTCTACAATGCGGAGAAATGCGCTGAGATCACGCCGGTATGGGGCAGTTCTTACACGCACATTCACGATCCTATTGAGATGATGAGCCCAGTCGCGCAAGGGATGACGTGTCTACCGCCTAACGTGTTCGATTCTCACAATTGCTCCCGAGGAGGCTTTCCTATGTACGTCATCAACGCGACTGAACCAAAGCATGTTCAATTGGGTGTCGACTTCGCCAGAAAGACTGGAGTTCGCCTAGTTGTAAAAAACACTGGCCATGACTTCCTTGGTAAATCGGGCGGAAAAGACTCACTCAGTATCTGGACGCATCATTTCAAGCAAATCGATTACATCGAGAAATTTGAGGACAAGAAATTAGGATACTCTGGGCCCGCGTTCAAGGCAGGGGTTGGAGTACAAGCTTTTGAAATATACAAAGCTGCGCACGAGAAGGGAAGGACCGTTGTTGGTGGTGAAGGCGAAGTAAGTTATGCTTAATTGAATCGAAGAATGAAGGCTTATATTCCACAGACCGTAGGCATTTTCGGAGGATATATTCAAGGTGGAGGCCATTCGCCATTAACATCACTGTAAGTTCCAAACCAATCCTCGGGAGACCGTGTTTAACATGATGTAGTTATGGGACAGGAGCAGATCAGGTTCTTTCTTTCGACGTCGTCACTGCGGATGGCAAGTTTGTAACGGCCAACTCAACCTCTCATCCTGACCTCTTCTGGGCTATGCGTGGCGGCGGCGGTTCTACCTTTGGGGTTGCCACATCAGTCACAGTCAAGGCGCATCCCGAAATGACGACAACAGCCTCCCGCTTCTCATTCACATCAAAAGATATCGGCAACGAGACGTTCTGGGCCGGAGTCCGCACATACGTGGACTATTTTATTCCAAATGCTGATGCCGGGACTTATGCCTACTTTCTTCTTCTACCCAACGTCGCAACCGGCATATTCACTTTCAGTATGTCACCGTTCTTCGCGCCTAACAAGACTCTAGAACAGACCCAAACACTCCTCCAACCCTGGTTCACCCGCCTCAACGATCTTGGAATCACATTCGACCCCAACATTACGCAGTTTGATTCGTACTACGAAGCATGGCGGAGCTCATTCCCGCTAGAGGTTGTCGAAAAGATAAATGCAACAACCGGCTCCCGTATGTTTCCACGCGCAAACTTTGAAACGGAAGCCAAACGCGAAGAACTCTATCAAAATCTGCGGAAGTCAAGTGAGAACAACCGTGTGCAAGTCCACTTCAACATCAAAGCCGTCGATCCCGCGAACGCAGACAATGCTGTCAATCCAGCTTGGCGTCCCAACATTCTTTTCGCGCAACAAGCCGTGCGATGGCCTGTCAATGCTACTGCAGCCCAAATTCTCAAAATCAGGCAGGACTTCCAAACGGGCGATATGCAGCGTTGGAGAGACATTAGTCCTGGTGCTGGATCATACTTGGCCGAAGCTGATCGCCTGGAACCGAACTTTGGGCAGGCGTTCTGGGGCACCAAGTACGCTAGACTACTTCGGCTCAAAACGAAGTGGGATCCTCAGGATGTGTTCTTTGCTACCACAAGTGTTGGCAGCGAGAGGTGGAAAGTCGAGAGCGTGGACGGGCTGCCTAACGAGAACGGGAAGCTGTGTCGGGTGAGATAGTAGTTCACTCTTTTTCCTTTAGTTCTGGTCCATTCGTACATACACCTCCAGGGTTTTACGAAGATGCTGCGACATGCTAACGGCCGAAAGTGTACAATGCATAGCGTAGCGTAGCATCGGAGAAGTGCAGCGAGAGCTATTTCTTTTCAGCGACTCGACGTCATCATTTTCTTTCGTTCCTGTAAATCTTAATCTAATTTCTATTACCTATGTATACTTTCCTTGTTAATCAGTCATCAAGAAAACACAGCATACCCATCTCTCGATTCGATTCTTGACCTTAGCTGGCCTGTCTTTGAGTTCAGACCATGCTTTTACATATCAATATTAGTTATTTTGGTCGCTGAATTACCTGTCATTCCTCACATCGTTCAAGACCGCCTACTAAACTATATAGTATCCCGACTAGACTACAGCGCATACGGTTCCAAGGCGCAGCCCAATACATTATTACATCAAAGTAGCCTTAGCGACCAACGTGTAGGGGAAGATCCTATGTTCTCTTTACAAGCTTGTTCTTGCCGTCCGTCTTCCACTTGCGGTACCGAATAAAAAGCCAAATAAGGAACCCAAGAAGCGTACACGGCCGGATAACTGCACCGGAAATCCAACTTTTGTTTGACAAGGTTGATGGTCTCGGTGGTGGTCGATACCCCGAAGAGAGAGATTCAAGGTATACAAACAGAGAATCCGAGCGTTGTTCTCGGGGCGGAGGGAACGCGTTGAACAGGTAACAGTTTTGGAATCCGTCTTGCAAACTGACGTCGAAGGCTACTGTAGTGCAAGTAGAATTTGCTATCGTGCATCTCTGGATACAGTCCTCGACGGAAGTTTCGTGGTATAGTTCGAAAGGTGGAACATTCGTATCCCCCAGCTCTCAGGCATCATTCGCAGATACCCTGAAAATTCGTCCATCTGTGCCTTTGAGGACGGAGTCATTTTTGTGTATCTTTATTTCCAGTGGCTCTACCATCGCATCGGCAGAATGGCCCATGTTCCGCGTAGAATGGGTCGGCTTCGTGTCATCTGCGACTTTGAGCTTGCAATTCAGCCATCCTTTTCCAACATGATCTGGCTGAACCTGATACGTTTGCAAAGCGGATGGTGTTTGGCGCACAGCTCCATACACTCCTCCATATTCTGCGCATGGAATTCGGCAATGTTAAGATCGGGTTCACCAAAAAACGCCCCACAGAGTATCTTGAAGCTCATGCCGGAGCTGGTTTTCTCCACGGACAGGTTTAGGTATGGACACCACACTGAAAAGTCTATCTTTGGTCATTGAAAGAGTTTCATGTTTGATCATTTCTCTTTTTCTACTGATTAGATGGATGCGAAAGGTTGAAATACATCGTGGCTTGCGAATTTCTTGCACATCTGAGAGACCGTTCAGAATTTCGAAATAACGCTCAAGAAGAATTCGACATTTGAGTGGTCATGGTGATTCAGTATAAAGTAATGAGGCTTGACGCATTTTGGGGGCTATCCTCCTATTGGGTGCCTCTCGCTAGATTCTACGGTATACAGATGAGGCGGAAACCCCCACGCTTCTGAAGAGGACATTGCTCATACACAGCCACCGTTTCTTGTCTCCATAACCGATATTGGCAGTCGACTGGAGTATCGATCGACTTGCGGCGGCATGATGGCTGCCTGCAGTATACTACCTATAGATGCGAAATTGTCATAAGTTCATAGCCTATAGCCCACTCATCCTAGTATCTCGTACTCACACTTCGAAATTCTCAAATCCTGTTTAATTTCTAATGACGTCCTCGGATTCTAGCTCCGTTGATTTGGAGCAGGACAAAGATGGAATCGATGTCAAAGGTAAATGCCAGCACACAACACGGCCACTTCGTAAGATCACATCTATACTGGAACAAACCATAACATAATCACAGTGGCATGTGGCTATTCCGTCCATAGACGAATTTACAAGCAAGCTTCTCACGCCTGGGGGTTTTGGTGGACTACAACCAAGACTTGCTTTCAGAACATCACACAGATAGTAGAAACTTGGTATCAAAACCGAAAGCTTGTTATCTGGTTCCAAAAAACATTTCCTGGATGGGAAACTGATGTCGTAATCGCCATCATCACCGCAATACTCGTGTTTAACTTCAATTTTATCTTTCTGGTCGTGGCAGCACGAAGGCAGAAGCCACGCCTAAGCGGCTTGGGGACCCTTTTCGAAGGAGACTGTGTTAAAGTTGACTGGGTAAATAAGATTTCACATGGTGTCATCAATGGCATGAGTACAGTAAGATCTAAAAACTTCCTTATTCGAACACGCTGACTCATAAGCCTTTAGGTGCTCATCTCACAGTCAAATTACTGCATGCAATTGCTTGCATCTCCAACTCGAAATGATATAGATGCGGCTCATAAAAAACGCGAGTGGGTTCACATTGGCATACCAAGTTTTCAAAACGTCTGGAAGAGACACATCAGTCTAAAGCGAATAGTTTGCTGGGGAGTACTTGCTATGAGTTCCATACCGCTGCTTCTATTGTAAGCTAACCACTATGAACAACGTCAAGCTCCCTTGTGTATGCTGACGTCTGCAGATGGAACTCCGTAGTGGTATTCTCTCCAAGTGCATTCCAGTACAATCAACTTACCGTCACCAATGGCTTCGTATTAGGTCAACCATTCAACGATAACGCATTGACCATCCTCCGTAACTCAAACGAAGGCAGTAACGCACATTGGCCTGATAATCTTCACCTTCTTCAAACATACATACATATCAAAATCTTTCTGTGCAGGAGTGCAAGCGAGCGTTTGCACAGCACTTCATTCGAGACCGAGCGGACGTTGTTGTAGTGGTAAACCCCAAAGTACCAGATACCAACGCATCAACAGTCATAACCTCTGAGGCAGGTGGCATAGGTCCCTGGCCATACCAGTGGCTTTGCCCGCCGGATTCACGCCAAAACTTTGACTGCTATCGACAACTCTTCGAAACTGACGAGGATTGGAACTATCCAGGTTACAAAGATCTAAAAGTAGAGTACTGCCTTAGCAAGCCTATGAAGGAACACTGCAAGCTGGAATACGGATTTATTGTAGCTATGTTTACTGTGGTTGTGAATTCGTTGAAAGTCATCTGCTTCGTTGGAACATATTGGATCCTAAAATACCGACCAAATGACATCGCCAAAAGTAATGCAAGCGAGAAGAAAATCCATGCCCTTGGTTACCACGGGCGATGCCATAGCCTCTTTTTTGTAATTTCCAGATCAAGAGACATTCGGCATGAGCACCGTTGAAAAGGAAGACTTCAGAAATGGCATCTGGGATCTTCGTTGGGTTCACGTCGGTCCAATGTCGTGGCGGAGAAGATTTCCATGCGCTCATTTCCGAGCGATTGGACTGCGCCGATGGATTACTGACACTTCATTGTTTGTCACCACTATTCCAACGGAATCGCTTTAATTGACGGCGTCTAGACTATCTGCTATCCCGCTCATTCCAGCTATATTCCTCCTGTCCAAGATCCACTGGCTGAAGCACGACCTTGAATTAAACGCCACCACGATAAATCAGCTGGGTATGGGGAAGCCAAACACATTATTCTTATTTGGCGCGTGGTCGCACATTGTTGAAGGATCCGATCCACCTCAACAAACAGATTGGATTATCATGGGTAACGTTGCTCTAGCCAATAGTCCGCAACTAGTCATTTCCATGGCATACTATCTATGGAACAGCCATCTCACAGTTATGTTCGCAGCTCGCGAATACGATTTGTACGCCGCGCCTAAGCAGGGAAACCAAGGAAATGCCCGTCCTCCAAAGAAGCGAAGCCTCCGAGTCACTTATCCCGAAGAGGGGACAGACCAAAGATGCACAAGCTTCTTGACTATACCTTTTAAATATTGGGCCCCAACTGCAGCCCTCTGGACAGCCTTGCATTGGCTTGCATCCCAAGCGGTATTTTTTCGCTCGTGTCGATATGCTCGATCACTGGCTCGAAGTTGCACCGTTATCTATCAGCCAAGTTGGGTACTCTGTTCTGGGAACCATCTATTTTTTTGCTGTTTCTTTTGTTGTATTTGTGTTTGCTACATGGACTAGTATTCGAAAGTTTGACAATAGGATGCCATTGGCCGCAACATGTAGTGGAGCGCTCAGCGCAGCATGTCATCCAAAAGACCTTGAGATTCGACATTATAGGAAGAAAGTTCACTGGGGAGTTGAGTATAGAGATGATAGGCCGGAGGCACAAATAAATGGCAGAGACGATGAGATATGGCGCTGCACATTCACTAGTGGCGAGGCTTACTATCCTTGCGCCGACCGCGTTTACGCATGAGGAATTCCGTTCTAGTTCTAGTCTCATGATGAAATAGAAGACCAGTAATGCTTGCAAAACGTGCAATAGACAATACGGTCTCAATATAACTCAGAACCATTGAAATTCCCATGATAGGAACACAAAAGCCTGATCACCAAAACTTTCACGATAGTTTTCGAATGGGTGAATCATGTTTTACATTCATTTTCAGAGTAGCACTATAACATACATACACACACAAACAGAACCAGGATATGTGTAGAATAGATTTTTTTTTCTAGGACAATGAAGCAGGTAGTATTGTAGGAAGATTGTCCGGCTTGGGAGGCGAGGTAAGGCTGACATCTATATTTAGACTAACCCCACGCTAGGCCGATCTACTGGTAGATATAGCTTTAGAACTACTTCACACCGCGAGCGAACCTTATTGTGCATTTGTAGAAGCAGGGAGTGGAATAGATCTATTCTGTTCCGTTCATACCTGACTGCTGCAACATCGTCTTGGTGCCATGCGCTGAGCTGTCCCATGAAGTGTCACATTGGTGCTCCAAGTATGGTTCAGATATCTCTATCGCGTGCCGTGTTCCTGAAGAAAGGAGCTCAAACTCAGACTTCAAACAATTCCGTGAGATGAACACATGCCTTTATAGGATGTCACCGAGACTGAGATGGTTATCGGTAATGGGTGAAAATGAAGTCCGTATGCTAATACATAATTGGAGTAGCGCGGTTTTGAGACCAGGCCAGTTTCCTCACCCACGACCCTGAACTTCGTCCTCGCTCGTCCCGCTCTTCCGACCTTCAACAATAATGAATGCGTCGCACCAGTTATCGCCAACGGAACGCGAAATGTTCTTGGCAACTATTTCTCATCGCGAGTTTCTAAGCCTTGATGAGGCGCTCAGGCCTCACTGCTGATGAGGAGACATTCGGTCTTGTACCTTTCCTTGGCCCATTCCTTCGGGTCATTATTCACGGCGTCTTGTCTTCATAGCCCCTTCGCGTGAGCATTCTATTTCTCGCCAAAGCCCTTGTTCTGACTCGAAACCGGAGAGATCCCGTACCCAGAAATACTTAGAAATGTACTTGTCGAACTTCCTCAAGATATATCTCTTTCATTCACGACTTGCACTGTGATAGCTTGTAGATCCGCAAGGCAGATTTGTGCGCCAACACTTAAGAAGTCAATTCCGTATTCCTCTATAGAGTATATTGTGTCTCGCCAAGATCAATCTCGCGCTGCTCAATTTCTCGTTCGGAGTTCGTACGACTCTGAGACACTGCTTACCCCCGGCTTCGCTACCCAGCAGACCGCGCCACACCCCGGCATGGCATTCGCACTTCTACGGCACAGGTACCGCATAATACATCGACCTGACAGCGAAGGCTAGATTGTTGGCACCGGTGATTGGGGCGCGGGACAAAACCCACGCCGCATTCTGGACCTTAAAGGCTACGTGCCAGCCCATACCTTCGTTCGGTTCCCCGACTATTATATTCTTCCATATGCACGTGAGACAGCTTTGCGGAAGTTTTTCGCACGCCTAAGTGCTCGCCATAATGTTTTTAACCCTTCTGGTCTCCATACTATCGCTCATTTCTCTTTCCGTTCAGCAGAAGGATCCCTTAGAGGACTTCTGTCGCCTCTTTGGCCATCAGACGACAGTAGGCTTACCATGTGGATAAATTTGAATGAACATTTACTAATAAATTGACTAGGTAGTAGATCGTAACCTCTACATCGATGGCGGACTCGTCAACTGGTCTCCTGTTTCAGCTAGCTCTCTCAACTACTCCAGTACGGATTCTCCCCGTAGTCGTCACTTCGTCGTGTGTTAACAAATTATCTTCAAGGCACATGGATCAAGGCCGGCAATTTAGACGAAAACAACGAAGGCTTTCCTCAGCAAGCCATTCTCGCGAAGAACGAAACCGTTCCATCTGTCCACGGCGGAATACTCTGGTCAGACGCGGCCAACAAGGTGTTATACCAGTATGGCGGCGAGTACGGGAATGGGAAGCCAGAGGATTTCAAGCTGTGGTTCTACGACATCATTTACAATACTTGGAACATCTCGAATGCAACCACAACGGACATAAGTCGAGCATCATGGGGTACGTTGGTCTTTGCATTTGCAAGCCAGAAGTCTAATTTAAGTAGGGGCCGGCGCGACAGTACAAGACAAAGGAAGAGGCTACTACTATGGTGGATGGCTAAGCGATGCCTCCGTCCCGGGCTACGCTAAGCCGACTCTACTAAACAACATGATCATTTACGACATGGCTAAAGGCTCCTTTCGAAATTCAACTGGCCCTCAAGATATGGTTCCACGTGCAGAAGGAGCAATGGTCTACATACCTGCGGGTGATGCTGGGCTTCTTGTGTATTTCGGAGGGGTGCAGTTGGCAAACGGTGATTCCAAGGTTTCAGGAGTGAGTTTCTGCGCCGCGCTTCCTTCGACATTTGCTAACAGGCCTAGGCTCCTATGAGTGTATGTTTAAAATTCAAGCTAGCTGGCCCAATCGCTAACTCTCTCGCAGGATATTCAAATCTACGATGTCGGAAATGAAAAATGGTACTCAGAGACTGCTACGGGCGATGTACCGGAAGACAGGCGGAGATTTTGTGCTGGAGCAGCGTGGGCAGATGATCGATCGTCATACAACATGTTTGCGCTCCTCTCTTGGTCGAAATGAAATACTTGCTAATGAAAATCTCAGATACCTTTACGGCGGTGCTTCGATCGACAAAGGCGTGGGATATGGAGACGTGTATGTTCTGAGTCTACCATCTTTCAAATGGATCAAGGTAAACATTCCTAATTTCCGCCGTGGGAAGCTATATCTGATAATCATCCAGTTCTGGCCGAGGGCCGAAGATAACATAGGCGCTGTCTTTCCCCATCACTCTCTCTCATGCGATGTTATCGGCTCACAGATGATCATAATGGGAGGACACTTCACCAACTCATCCGACTGCGACGTTCCTACCGTCTACGGCCAACATGGCCTCAATCTCGGCCAACTCAAACCCGATGAACCAAAATGGGCCTCATTCAATCCCAAACTAACGGCATACAAGGTCCCGAAAGAGATCGTCCAAACCATTGGCGGTAACTCAGGAGGAGCGGCCAACCTCACAGCCCCAACTGGCGGATACAAGAACCGAGACTTGAAGGTCCAGTTCTCACGAGCATACACACCAGCCGTAAGAGAGGCCACACGATTCATCCCCTCTGCTACCGCGCCTGCGAATCCCCAATCCCCCACCGCTGCGCCCGAGAAATCCAACAAATCAGCAGTAATCGGAGGCGCAGTAGGCGGCACAGCTGGCGGACTCTTTGTCATCGCCGGCATCTGGGTCTGCTGCATTCTGCACCGACGCAAGAAGGCGAAGAACAGCCAAGGAGGTCACATTTCAGAAGCCGACTCGCACCCGATGAACCACCCCACGAACTACGACATGGCACGCTCCATGTCTCAACAAACCAGGTCGACCAACTACGACATGGCGCGCTCGCTCTCGACGCAAACAAGGACCACGGCATTCGACACGCCGAACATCCACAAGGGGCCCGACGACATGTGGACACAGTACAGCCGGGCGGCGCGCGCGGCGTCGGAAAACGGATACTCGGGCCCGCCCACGCCAGCCACGTATGCCGAACCCGTGCCCCCCGTGCCTCCCGTGCTATACGAGATGCCGGCAGCGTCCACAGTATACGAGATGCCGGACACGCGGTCTCCGCCGAGCTTCTCGAAGCCGTTCCACGCGCAGCCGGAGAAGTTCGCGAAGAAGTTCCAGGCGCCGGCCATCGATCCTTACTATGCGCAGAATCCGCCGGGCACGCCGACGGGGGTCCCCACGTTTGCGTCGGCGTCGGAGGAGAAGCGGTAGCGTGGGGTGTCGGGAGGGGGGTGTACTTGTTCTAAAAGTTGAGATATAGGGCTATGGGATACGGGGAGTTTCATATGTGTTTATTGATTCTGGGCAAGAACTGTGAAACGAGGCGATGGGCTTGCACATCGATTGGAGAGCAAGCGAGGAGATGTATGTGTACGAATAGGTGGATATTTTACTTGAAGGAGGATGGACGTGATTGTACGAAGATTAAGATACCCTCACACAGTTTTTCATATAGCTTATTGAATTGAACGGAATTTCCTATTACAAATAAACCCTTTCATTTTCTAAGATAACTCGGATGTTTATCAAGGTTCTGAGTCTGCCAGGCAATTTCATCCTCCCATTCCTGTGTGTCCCCCGGATCAAGCAGATATTGCCGTTCCTCCAAACCCATGTCCACCTCAAAAGCCATCCGAGCTTTTACCTTAAACCCGTCAACCTTCCCTTCGTGCATCTTCTTTCCTGCCTTCATGTACCAAGTCCCACCGTTATTACTCGGTTTGGAAGGATCAGAGGCCGTGGTGGCTAGTTGTCCGGGAGCTGTTGGCTTGCCATTGCTATGCTTACCACGATGAGCTAAACCAAGCCGATCCAAAAGCGTGCGGACTGGAGAATTGAGGGATCCATAGTGATTAACAAGACCTACGAACACGTAATGTCAGATCATGGGTCAGATTAACGGGTAGAGGAGGCTGTACCAGCCACCCTCTTCCTTAGATACCGCCGAGACCTAGAGCCGCTCGTCGCAGTATAGTTCATTCCTTCTTGAGGCTTTTCTTCATGCCATGCTCCTCCTTCATGCGCTTTTTGAGCTGCTTGCTGATGCTCTTCTTGATGCTCTCTCTCTCCTGTAGATGATGAACCAGGCCTTGGATCTAAGTTGAATGCTAAACTTTGGAGGATAGCCTCTTGCATATCCTTCTGCGAATAGTTGTCCATAAAGGGATGAGTTGTGATGTCTTGAGCCGAAAACTCGCCAATTCTGAAGTACACATCTTGCTGAAGTTGTTGGAAATCTTCAGGTGTATTAAAAGAATCCTTCCGGCAATTTCCAAGAGAGGTTCTTACCGACGGACCCTCATCCGGGTCCCAACTCATCCGCCTAGATCGTGGTGGTCTCTGCATGCTAAGAAGGGGGAGAGGCTGCTGAGGATGCCTGGGATTCAACTGCCCGATATACAGTGCATCTGGTCCTGAAGAATCAAAAGGCCCTATGGATCTATAACTTCTCTCGGTAATGGTACTAGGGATCGAACAATTGTCTCGGCGATCGAACGCGTTTCGAAGGCTGTATGTTCTGCTACGCTTCACTCGCCCAGTTCTGCGATTCAGCTTGGATATGCGATACCGTGTGTGGCGAGTCTTTCTCTCAAAAGAGGTATCGTGGAGTACTGGATTCCAAACTCCGAGGTTTCTATTCCTTGGTTGACGCCAAGGGACCCGTTTGATATGTCGTTCTGCGTATCTTGGCTTATAAATGGAGCGTCTCCGTCCATCATTGCTGTCATCTGTGCTTTGCCGCGAGCCATTCCCAGAACTCTGAATGTGGCACTTAGAGTCGCCCTTCTGTCCGGTTGAGTGAACTTCGGGATTTGAATTCGGATTGTTCTGTTTTTGAAAGGCCTTCCCCCATCGTGCTACAGCCTTTAAAAAAGATGTACACGTATACAGCATCTGATTCACGGCATCGAAGATCAGTGGGGGTTCGTATGTTTGCGAAGAGCTCTGTTGATCGTCGAATATGTTTCGAGGAGGCTGGAAAGCAGTACAACCGGACGTTGAACTAGTGAAGCACGATGTAGACCAAGGGAGCTTCCAAATGAATCGCCTTTCTTAACTGCGCGATCTTCGTTGCGGCTCTGGTGTCGGACAACGGGTAGTTTGGGGTATGGCGTCGATGCGTAGCAGGGAGGGTTTCTAACTGTCCTAGTTCATAAAGCAACGATCGGATGTCAAAATGATGAAAGGTGTGACTGAAGAATAGACAGAAACTAGCCGAAAAAGGTAGCGAATGGATTGCATCGATCAGCTCAATAAATAATTGGCTATGCTGTGACGGTGTTTGACGTCGCAAGGAAACCGAAAGAATCGGCTTGTGTGTAGGCTATTGCTATCAAGGCGGTACTTCCTTCCCATCCCAATCCCAGCACTTTCCGCGTCCGTCGATTCCCACGTTCTTGACTACGTCGAACAACCTCTCAGCTACCCAATCACGATCAAAGAGCTTCTCTTTTTTCACGCTTCCCCAGAACTCTTTGCTCAGTCCGGTTTTGACGGTGCCGGGATGCAGAGTGACTGCCATTGCGTTTTCTCCTGAAGTAGTTCGAAGGTGATTGTCAAATGTCTTCACGACTTGATTGACTGCAGCCTTCGAGGCGCGGTAGCTGTACCAGCCGCCCAGACGGTTGTCCGTTATGCTGCCTACCCGGGCTGACATGATGGCCGTTGTAGAGATGGAGGGTAGCCCTTTAAAATCTCTGTCTTCCCCAATCTCACCTTGACCTGCATTCTTTTTGGGCAAGAAAGGTGAGAAATGCTTGAGCATGAGCATTGGCCCAATTGTATTGGTGCGGAAGGTTAGTAAGGCATCTTCGGCATTTATTTGTGCTGGAGACTTTTCTGGAAATAGCAGTCCTGGCACGATGAAAGCGAGCTGGAGTTGATGGGAGCCCGACGGAAATTTGTCCTTGCAAGCGGAAGCTGCATCCGCAATGGTAGTTTCATCTGCGAACTCTCAGTCAGTACACGGCAAGTAGTGTATTTTCATACATCGGACATTGAGCTGAAATGTCTCAGAGCGGTGCGGATAGCCTTGCCAAAGCAGGTACTGTTTCAAATGATCACTTTGCATAATATCTCGGCCATGTGAAAACAACATACCCAACACATCGACTTCCATAACCGTCAACCTTTTCTCGTCGATATCTAGGCCTTCAAGAATTTCATGTTTCATATTTGCGAGGTCTTTACGCCCCGTTACAACAACTGGCGCGTTCGTCGTTTGCAGGACTCTCCTGGCTAATGCGAAGCCGATGCCCCTTGAGGCGGGCGATATTAGAGACCAGGGAGGCATTTCGTGGATGCGGAAAGCGAATTGAATGATAGTGAGAGCATACTTGCCACCTCAAATTCTGGTATATTGTTGAGAGACATGCGATCGATGACACGGTGACTTCGCCTGTTCATCGGCTTACCTAAAACAGTTAGCGCTATGTGGCTAGCGCGTCCTCCACGCGACATCCATCAGAAAAGATTCGGTGTCGTAAAGCTGGAAGCTCACAAGGTTATAAGACGTAGATATAGGTGTCCTAGATACTATGAGGGAAAATAAGACATCTTTCATCGTAGCTAATACAGACAAAAAGTCTTACCATGTTCGAGGAAGCCGTCACTCAAGCCTAACTGCAGCTCTTTGTCGAACATGTGTCCATGTATAAGTACCTTGTCTAGACAGTTTTTGGCAAGATAAAAACAAGAAAATCAGCCGATAGAGTTCTACATACGCTTTATTGAATTATGCTGTAGATCTTCCTACTAAGTTACAACACTGCGTGTTGTGTAGCGACTAAGATCTTTGTCCTGAGGACTCCTGAACAGCTGCATCCCTCTAGGAAACTAGACTTTGGAATAACAGTAAACAAAAACGACAACAAGCAAGTCACGTAAGAAATGACAGATCTCGCCTACCATCCTCTCTTCAAACACGAGAGGTACACATCACTAAAATGCAAACGATTATTGCAAAGTGCAAATGTTATTACAATTAGGGCCTATAAAGACAGTAGAAGAGTAGTTCCCGAGAAACATTGATGATTGCCGACCTTGATTATGCTACTATACACAAGGTCGGCTGAATCGATCAAACTCGGGGACAAGGAAGCAGTTGAGCTACGCCGATGAAAACAAATAACGTCTTGCTAGACCCGCCCTACTTCTTAGATGGATCAACCCATCTGCAATCTATCCGATCCTGGAGCTCGGCCCGGTCCTTCTCATCCCTGGGGAGCTGCCATCCAGCACCGTCCAGACAAGCTTCCACAGCCCGCTCCTCGAGCCAGAGAAGCCGGCGGTGCGGCCCCGCCCTCGCGGTCTTGAAGGCCAGGTCAACAGCCCAAAGGTTCGGATTGCCAATCTTAGAAGTTTGCTCGTCGTCGTCGTCGTCGTCGTCGTCGTCCGCGTTGTCGATGCTGGACTTGACCACAGTTTCGTCAGCCAACTTCTCCAGGCCAAAGGGAGCGGGAGCGAGCGTGTCCTCCGTGCCCCGAGCCTTGCACACAATGTGCGCCTCGTTCCATTGGAATACCTTTTGTAGTCTCTGCACCGCATTTTTCAGACTGGCTTCGAACTCCGCAAGTGCTTCGGGGATGACCTGAGCCAGGAGCTCCGCCTGGCGCGCCTTGAAGGCTTCCACGTCACGTCCCGCTTCCTTCACAGCGTCCCAGTCACAATCGGGTGTGAAGCCGATCTTGATGAACGCTGCGATCGTGTTGGCCCGCGCAGAGAAGCCCGCAAGGTCGGTCGTCATCGTCTTGTAGCGGTCGATGAGGGGTTGGACGGCCTGGACTTCGCGGCAGGTCAGGCCGTCGTGGCCGCGGCCACAGTCTTCTTCTTTCTCGATGGTCTGGACGACATGGACTCCGTTCAGGCAGAAGTCTGGAGCGCGGGTTAGTGCATGTCCGGCTAGGCGGGTGGCTAAGAGACAAGCTTCCAGAAGGACTTTGCGGGTGTGACCGCAGGCAAAGTGGAGGTTGGTGAGTTGGCACATGTTGGGTATGGCTGGTGCGGTGGATTTTGTATGGTCAGTGTGGTGGTTTGGGTAAGTGTGGTGGGTTTGGATATGGTTGCTGTGGTGGATTTCGTTGTGTGTTTACGTTGCGTTAGCGCGATTTCACTCAAAATTTCGAGTCCAGAATGCTTTCCCAGTGTTCGAGAAGTTTCCATTGCAAGACTTTAGTATTCGGACGGTTCTGAGAAACATAACGGTACTTTGTATAAACAATGCACAGAAGAGCAGGCATTGTACGAGGTCGAATCGTTAACACTGTCTGCGATGCCTGAAACGTGCACATTGGCCTGTGACAGGATTCCTTTTATAATCCAAAGCTCGTGGCCCAAATGTATGTCAGTTATTCAGTCGAGGTTCTATATGAGAAGCTCAATCGCCACACTAGACCCGGCGTTATTTCTCAGCAACGTTGATAAGTTATTATATGATATTTACTCGTAGAAAGTATCAAGGCATGTTGAGTGAAGAGCACTACGTAGCAGCGCTTCCAACAGTACGTCTAATGTTCTGATAGATGTGCACGCAAGACAGCGAAGGTCTCCAAAAGATACGGAATAGACCTAAGCCCTGTGTCTCACATTCAATTAGCATTCAACACATGTCCCAATGCTGTTCTACAAATGCTTCACATGCATTACCTTTACAAATTCCTAGTGAATACTATAATGCCACAGCACGGCGCTGACTCTGCCCCTATATATCCCTAGTACTTACTCCATCCTCTACTTACCCAGTCCTCACCCCAGACTCCGCAAACCCGAAGCTCAAAAGACGACTGACTAGAAGCGAGAACACGCTGCTTCAATCGCAAACACGGCCTTGCTTTTTGGGACGCGATGTAGATAGGCAGGAAGAACATAAATTATTTCAGCGCGGCAGTGAAAAAGACGACATAGATCCAAAAAGACGGATCCTACGAACCAAGAACTCGAGCATTCCGGAGAAAAGGTTGGTGGATACATGTATATACCACCGATGCCAGGAGCAGATAGCAACAGTGACTTGATTTTTTGGAAATCCACGGGCGCGTCCCTCCCTCCTCTCCTTCAAAAATTTTAAAAAAAAAACCAACAATCGATAAAAGAAACACGCTCCAAGGGAAAAAGAAAAGGAGGGGGGGAAAAAAGAGCTGGATCGAAAAAGAAAAAGAAAGTTAGGCAGCAACCGCCCGACCAGAGACTCGAACTCTGAACCTTGAGATTAAAAGTCTCACGCGCTAGCCAATTGTGCCAGCCGGGCATGTGGTCACTGTTGTGGTCAATAGCAGGTATCTTGCTATTTTAATTTGAACATTCTGTGCGTTAAAGAATATATATACGACGGCTGTTAACTCTGACTTCCAACCGGCGCTAAAATTCACAGAGATGGTGGGGTCATGGCAGGATTTTTGGG
>MU002064.1:0-46083 GCA_010093585.1 Melanomma pulvis-pyrius CBS 109.77
AGACAGGACACAACTCGCGCACGTGCAAATCTAAGATAGCAATTGCAGTATAGTAGAGTAGGCTACTCTACTATACTCTATTATTCTAGGTAGTAGAGTATTGCGCAGAAACGTGCTGAGGGTTGGTGGGGTCTTGGCAAAAGTGGGCAACATACTTGGGTGGGCAACATGCTTGTGAAGTACGTTAAGCCTACGTCTCGCTATTATTATATAACCACCAAGTGGCATCTTAGGCAAGTTATAACCGGAAAATATCTTTCATCCATGCGTAGAGCGATTTAGTAAGTGGGTCTTTTGTGCGGCGGAGTTGCAGTGGACAATTGCTCCGGCCCAATTTCATAGCTGTGACGCACTAGAGGGGAAAGATGCTGTGAGATAGAGAAGTGAAAGTAGGAGGGAGGGTTTATATATACCTGTGTCGCCGTAAGGGTGAGGCACGTAAGAGAGTTGAGCATAAATGTTGTGGGTATATAGTAGGAGTTAGCACCACGAAACAGCCATACTATTCATTACCGAAAAGACTGTTAGTTTGTATCTGGGAACATGTATATGTGCTGGATTTCTGGAATTGGGAATTGAGAATATCAATAAGTACGTAGGAGATTGACCTGTGAGAATGTGTTCCAATCTCGCTGTCGACTGGAGCAATACCAAAGAACACCAATGAGAATAAAGCCTTGCATGATTCTGTTCCATACGCCATAATTAAGAATACGCCGTAAGAGAAGTAGAAATTGAACAGCGTCACCAACACGAAATAAAAAGCACTAGAAAACTGCCGTCCAACCATTCAAACGCTCATCTCAACTGACCAATCTAATTCCCTTCAAACTTTCGGCGTATGGTGGTATTGGAGCTGTTGTATCCTTTCCTTCTCCAATCGGGTATTCTTCTTATGTTTATAGATCTTGAAGCCGGCACCGAAGAGCAGTCCTAGTACGCTGCAGGTGCAGGACACGACGACACCAATGAAGGCGCCCTTGCTCAGGCCTGCGATTTTTTCGTCGTCCTTGTTTGTATTGTTTGTGTTATCGTTATTATTGCTATTGCTATTGGTAGAAGAAGGTGCCGGTGTCGCTGTCGGGCCCGCAGTGATCGGCCCGGTTCCTGTTTCTTTCACGGTGTTTGTAGTTGGGAGTGGGGATGGTGTAGCTGCTCTTCTCGTCAAGATTTGTACATGGACGTGTTCTTAGAAGATATTTACCACTATTCGTAGTCGCTGCGGGAATGACCTGCTGAACGCCGTCCGGCGTGTATGCCGCGCCCAACGCTGAACTACAGTACTGCGCATACACCGCCGTACCAGACTCAATGTCGGACGGCGCGGGGGTCGAGCAGAGATAGCTGGCGCAGAATGTGATGAATGAGTGTGCGATGGTCGCGGACTGTGAGCGACAGAAGCAACCGTTTATCCAAGGGCTTCCACAACTGAGATGCTCAGCGATGTCGCCGCCAATCTTGGGGGTGTCGTTGGATCCGTTGTCCCAGATACACTGGTTTATACATTTCGGGAGCAGAGACCAATTTTTGTCGTTTTGGATCGAAGCGGCTAGGGTTGCGGGATCGGTGACTTGAGCGAAGGCGGGGGCGAGGAGGGTGAAGAGGCCTAGGATCACGAGTACGGACAGCATCTTGGGAATTATAGGAGTCTGGAGGTCGGTGATAGCGAGAAGGAGAATCAGACAGGAAAGAAAGGAAAACTGTGACACTGGTGGCGGCTTCTTCCCCTAAAAATACTTTTTTAAGGCAATCGTTTCGGCGTTCTGAGGCTGAAAGCATGGGCAGGGCGACAGCCCTCTTTTCATCACCCATTCTCACATAGAAGCTCGGATGAATCTATCGCCGCCGATTACAGGATTCGCCCAAGTTGGGAGGCAGAGAGCATGCAAAGGCAAGTTCCGCCATGTCGGAGTCCAGCAGCTGAGGTGGGATGGTCCAATGGTTGCGCGAGAGAAGCGAAGGGCTGGGCCCAGCTGGACAGCCACCAAGCCACGAAAACCTCCGAAGAAGCGACAAGATGCTAATTCGACGGCTGTTGGGGATGCGCACAGGTAGTTGTGTCGGGGAGGCGTTCTTGGAGATGGGGTTTGAGGGTCTCGTCTCGCGTTCTGTCGCGCCACGAGCGATGGACAACAAAGTGCGGTGCATCCTATCGTGACCGGATGCATGTAACACTGGAGGGTTAATCTTACGGCAGTCATGTCTCTTACCAGTGCAGTTATGAATGCCTCGACTCTCCCAAGGTTGGCCCTGCTAGGGAGGGGTGACGACACCCCATTTCAGAATTCATCTCTTTCTTAAGTTCAATACCAAGCGTTCCGGCTAGAACATGCATTCTCTTTATCTTTCTAGTACGAAACAAGCCTACGGTGCGAGAACGAAGACGCAAGTAAAAGAGCAGCAATGAAAGCGATTGAGAAGTCCGTCACCTACTGCCGTTCCAAGCTTCGATGGGCCCATCCACTGAGACTTTGTCGAAATATCATCCTCTTGGGCTACTGGCAGTCGCAACAAAGGGTCGGGCGGGCATTTGGAATGCGGTTGATGGACGCGCAAAGAACCATTCAATATAGAAGATGGCACGTGGATGGGCGGGTGGAAGGCGCCATCACCCATCCAGCAAGCGGCTCTTAGTCATCGCCAAGCCCTCCACACCATATCGAAAATCTCAACCGTCCCCCTTCTATTCCCCAGAAAGTTGCACCCAGATCCAATTTGTCTTGAAACCCACACTTTATGGGCTTGAAGTTGAAAGAACTGGGGAGAAAGAACCTCCTTGCTCCCAAGAACTGAAGCCCCTCATTCCATGGGCTTACGGTCCCGTAGCTCCGAAACATACCGCCCTCTAGACGTCCTGCTGCTTCCTCGTTCGATTCGCGATGGCTGTGTAACATCCTCCAAGGCGACTGCGTGCTCGCTTCAGAGGCAAGTGAATAGAGAATGGTGGACGACGATGAGGCAGAGGCTGCGGCAAGGGCGGCCGCCGCCCGCTTCCGCTTTTTCGATCTGCCGTTCGAACTACGCCTACGCATCTTCGAATTCGCCCTCCTCGTCCCCAAGACAATAGACCTCGACCCTACGAATCTACGCACCCTCGGTCCTCACCTGCGCCTGTTTTTCGTCAGCAACCGCATGCATGAGGAGGCGTACCGCGTCTTTTACGGTCGCAACACCTTCCGCGTGTTCCCTATCCACGGCCGCTTTTTCCACACCAAAGCGCCGCTGCTCGCCCGCCTCTCCCAACGATACCGCGGCGTCATCACAAAGCTGGAGCTGAGGCTGGGGCCGGGTTGGACAAAGCCGCCGCGGTGCTGGGTTGTCGATAGTCGGCTCGGACTTGCTGACTTAGGGAAGATGCGCACGCTGAAAATTTTCGTTGAGTGCGATCCGTCGTCGCATCCGGCCTTTGATGGCTATGGCAATGGCGAGAACTGGTATACCGAATTCAGTGTGGCTCTGGCCAGGAGTCTGATCACACAGGCACCGTCGGTCGCGGAAGTCGAATTCGATGGATACCCAGGAGTTCCACCGTCTGCGCCTCTCGTGCAAGGCCTGCTCAAAGAAGTAAAGACACATGACAAACGTATCACTGGTAGCAAGGAACGCCGCTGGGATAAAATTGTAGAGATAGACGTGGTACCAGTGGTGCCTCTGGAAAGCATGATGAAAAAACTGGGGCTAGACCGTCGCTATGACTGATTCTCTCCGATAGGAATGTTATTGGAGGTCAAGTATGCCATCTCTTTGGTTTTTCTTGTGTATATTCTGCTCTTATAAGAATAATAGGTGTCTTCACATTTCAGAATGAGATAATTCCTCAAATTTACGGTCCTATCGTGCTATTATTTCAACTCGTGTCCTACTTGATTGCCGTGCAGGATGCTGACGCCTTAATGGTGAACCTCGGGGGCTAAAATGTACTTTCTTCCAGCATTCAGCATCAACCGCGGCCAAAATTGGTCTAAGAAATGCATGGTTAGCTAGGACTAAGAGCATATCTGCACATGATACAAGAGAGACGCCGTACGTAATTTTTCTGGGGCCAAAACTGTGGGGTTCAGACACGTGGTTTGCATTTGAGCCTCAGCATTACCTTTTAAGTCACATCAACTCTTCTCTCTTGTACTGTGTAGAGGGCAGTTTTAGCATTTATCCCCAAACCAAGTGGCACACTAACGCCGGCCTAAAAACATGAAAAGCACACCTGTACCAAGCATTATCATTGCCTTGCTCCTCTCCATAACCACCCCTCCTATCCATGCATCTAAAAACCAGTATCAGCACTAGTTCCCGCAATGGCGTTCTGAATACACACGTATCATGCACGGCAATTGCTCTGCCGAATACCAGTACTATCTCTACGGGCGGGTACCAGCCAGCTTCAAAGCTTGGCTCAACAACAAAGTTGACAACCGCATGCTCGAGCACATCTCCGAGACCATGAAGGCCAACATGCAGAGGGCAGCCGTGCTGCTCGGCCTCACACTATCGATCCTATCACTCGTCGGCTCCAGTGCAGCCGAAACATCGCTACTGTCATAACGAAGACCACTACTCGCTTTCGTGCTAGCTGCGGGCTCACCATCAGTAGTACAGGATCTGCGAATTGTGCTAAACTAATCTATGAGGTTAACAAACTGACAAACTGATTTCTAGGCACATGTTTTACCTCCCGTAGACCTATAAGGTACCGTCGGACGAACCCGGGCGAAAGTGCACAAAAACTGCACAAGGGACCGATTTATAATAGTAAATGCACCAACATAGGCTGTTAAAAGATTATAGTTGGAGCAACTTGCTGCGTATATTAGATTACTTCATTTCCTCTTCGTAATTTTATTACATCTAATAATTTTATTACATTCTCACCCCAGAAAATGTGTGAACACCAACCCCATGTCTTAATCATCGGTGCCGGATCTATGGGGATTATCACGGGTTACCATCTTAGTCTCGCTGGAGCCTCCGTGGCGTTTCTCGTTCGACCGCACCGCGCAGATGCATTATCCCGCCCTCAGATCCTCTACTCTTACAATGACAACACGTTGAAGGAGTACATGGGCTACACATTCTTCACCGATCCATCAGAGATGGCTAGCGCAAGCTACGACTACATAGTCATCACACTAGATGCCGCATCTTTGCGAAACGACGTTGGGCAGAGACTAGTAAAGACAATAGGAGATGCTGCGCGCGGCACAAACACCAAGGTCATTCTCGGTAGTGTGTTTCTCGATCTGCGACGTTGGTTCCTTCTAGTGTCGGGTCTTGCGGACGAGCAGGTGACAAACGGCTATCTCGCCATTCACGCATACTCACCCCAGGCCGTCACACTCCCATTACACGTACCAACGGACTCGGTTCTGCTCGCAAAATCCGATCTCGCGTACGCAGACCGCCTGCCCCAGGGCTTCAGTCTCGATGACAGCGCACCAGAGGTTGCAAACGCGTTCATGGCGCTCTACAACGGCTGTGGAGTCTCGCGCTGCACTGTTACTTCTGCGGTGGAATTTTCCGTGGCCGTGAACCCCATATTCGCAGTCTTCGCGGCGTGTGCGCTGATGGATTGGCCGGCGTTCCAAGGCATAAGTAAGAACGGGGAATTGTGGAGTCTAGCTGTCAAGGCGGTGAGGGAGATCCAGGGGCTCGGTATGCATGGAGAGCCTGGCAAGTTAGCGATGAGTATGACGACGGAGGAGGGGGTTGCTAAGCAGCTAGCAGATGTGGAAAGAGATATGCGGCCGCTAGATTTTCAAGCATTCAATCAGTTCCATCATGGGGGAAAGGTTAATAAGCAGGATAGGGAGTTACTAGAAGCTTGTGTTGAGTATGGAGAAGCTGAGGGGATGAAGATGGAGGCTCTTAAGAAGCTAGTTGCTCTATCAGGTTAGATATCTTTCATTAATTGCTGCGTGAGGAAGTTGAATACTGTCCCTTCATAGTAAAGCCTTTTTACTATAAAATTTCATTGACTCATTATCTTCGACGTCTTTGCTACGGTAGAATGTTTCAACTTAGAGCAAGAATCGCCTCTTTGTTTTTGTACAAACGCTTAAAGTCTATTTAAAAGTAACACTCACCTTGATCACAGTTATAGTTACTTTGTACTCCTCTCACCTTATGTCGGCTTCACAACTTACTTCTAAAGGTCATGAAGAGAACGCGAGGCTCAATTTCAAATTGATAGCGCTTGTGCTATTGGCTGTTTCTTCAACTTAGACAGTTATTGCTTTTGTCTTGAGTCCATCTTCAACATGAATTTACATGATTAGAGACTCTACTTATCTTTGTTACCTCCCTTAAACTCTATTAAAAACTTCATAATTAATAGAATCTCTATAAATCCTCTACTAAGAAGAATGTGCTTTTACTTAAGAGTACTATAGATTACAATTGTTAGAAGACGACAGGTGTTAAATCTGAGAACTATTCTATATTGCAGAAGAACAACTAACATTCTATTAATTGCTATAGGGCAGTCATTGTAGACTAAAAAGAGGGAGACTATATTAATGCCTAAGCCTAATCATTAAATATTATGACATGATCGTGGAGGGAGAAAAGAAATGCTAATTGTATTTTATATGTAACAGCGTTCTAACTACATTCTGAAAAGACAAACTCCGCCAATTGTTCAACTGTTTGCGCCATCGCTCTATTCATGATCATTTGTCATCCTTACATCACTGAAAATAAGGCCCCTCGTTCTTGTAGTAATCTCCTTATTCCTCAGAACAAAAATGTATACACTTCGTCCATAAAGCAGACTCGGCTCTCTTCAACGCCTCATGTGGCCGACATGCCATTTTGATAAGGCCGCAAGCCGGATTGTATTTGGACAGACCATCTATTCACTAGTGATAGTTGGAATAGAGATTCTGTTGGGGGCTTGGAGCTGATAGATAGCAAATCGGAGTAGTGGAATTGAATTAATTGTATAATTGTATTAATGAGTGACTAACTACAGTATATATAGGCGGTAGCACAATAATTAACCAATGACAAGGATTCACAGAACCTGATAAATAACTAGGAAAATAAGGGCTTTTGGGAATAGCAGCCATAGGCGAAGCACGTGAGCTGAGCCTCAACAGATTCTCTTCAAACTCGTGTCCGTCTACAAAGTCTATTGCCAAAGTCTAAATGCCGAACTAAAAAGAAGCATCAACATATTAACCCTAGCATCTTCCGTCATTATGCACTATTACAAGTTTGGGATTGCGCTCCGCGTGCTTCGAAAACAGTATCCAATAACTTTTAAAGACACCATAGCCATCCAACTAATTCCCTCAGTTCTACAGCTTTACAAAAACTGCTACCATACTGTAGTCTAGATTATTGTATTTGTAAGAATAATCCTTAGCCATCTCCTGGGTATTGAATG
Source organism: Melanomma pulvis-pyrius CBS 109.77 (assembly GCA_010093585.1). Classification (NCBI taxonomy): domain Eukaryota; kingdom Fungi; phylum Ascomycota; class Dothideomycetes; order Pleosporales; family Melanommataceae; genus Melanomma; species Melanomma pulvis-pyrius. The sequence continues at coordinate 7,385 of MU002064.1, forward strand.
TGCATCTTGCGTTTACGCATTATTCGAGACTTTGTGAGTAAAAGATTATAGGATCAGCACTGAGACTACTCTCTGTAAGCTGCTGTTTCTTCTATAAAGATATCTAGGTCATAGATCAGATCTGCTTCATCATAGCACTCAATAAAGATCCTACTATATCACCTCATTTCCATTCATTCCTTCTTAAAAAAATGTTAGTACTGCCATGTTGGCTCCAAATACCGACAAAAACACCCCCCAACAGTCAATCCTTACTAAGCATCATCCTATTTGCATATTTTAGACGTCTAGTGCTATTTTATGTGTATCAAATTTTGGGAACTTCAAACTAACTCATTCGTAAAGTTGATCCCGGGTTGTGTTTACTAAGAGAGTAATATGATCTCGAATCAATACTGCACGCTATCTAATAGTTAAAGCACCATTCTTGTAGACATAGTGGACGTTTGGCAAAGCTGATATATCGGTGCTAGTGTTACGATATTGACCACTAGTGGAGTCTTTCGTGAGCAGTGTCGATATGGGGATCGCGAGAAGGCTACGGGGCGTATTTTGGAGACCATCGCAGATTGTCAGGAAATGAAGGACAACAGAAGAGAGATCGATATTCGGATAGTTGTTCATATGAATAATATATGTGCAGAAAATCCTATAACAATCCTGGGCTATTTTTGCACTGCGTTCTTTTTAGCGTATAATATCATAACGAAGACGTCGCGTTCAAACTTAAAACTTGGGTTGATACCGGAACTAATCAACAGGGTAGTTGTACATGGTGCAGCGCGTAAACATTAGTTAACACCCGATTATATAGAAGTGTAATCTAGCCGACTTCAATAATATCTGTTGTACTACAATCTCGCCTTCTCATCACCCCCTTTTGCCCCACCCTCCCTCACTCTTCTAACCAACTCCCAACAAATCTCCGCCGCAGGTACCATCTCCTCTCCCACCTTCTTGGCCTCCAGACTACTCGCCTGTCTCACCGCATACCTACTCGCAATGCCCTGAAAAATGATGCTATCGCGCCACATAGCAAACGCGGTGCTCCAGCCGAGTTCAGGCGCGGGGTCCCAGCCTGCGACTTCGCGGTACCAGGATATGCATTGAGTACTGGTGGGGAGGCCAGGGGCGAGGTGGGAGGGGTGTGGGAAGCGAGTGAAGGAGGGATGTGAGTTCCGGCGCTCGAGGGAGAATGCGGATATGGTCCAGGGGACGATGAGGTTAGAGAGATCGGAGAGGGGGTGTCCGATTGTGGACATTTCCCAACTGTGTACGCATTGGCGTCAGCATCGGCATCAACTCCTTCCCAACCTTGCAACATAAACGCGGAGATGAAGAGAAAATGAAAGAATAAAACTCACTCTAAAATCCCAATAACCCTCGGCTCTGTCTTGTGATAGACCAGATTATCAATCTTATAGTCACCATGAATCGGCGTCCCCCTATCCCTAGGCTTGCCCACGCCCCCTTCAAAAAAGCCCACCAGTTCTTTCATCCTAGGGACCTCACCAACCTCCTGTCCAGTTTCCACGTCCTTGGTTCTACTCTGAGCCTCGCCTAGCGACGTAAACGTCTTTACCTGTCTATCATAAAACCCTGTCGGCTTCCCATACCCCTCGAGCCCAATCTCTTTCGGGATCAGCCGATGTAGCTTCCCTAGCGTGCGCACAGCGTCATGCCACATTTCGCTTCTCTCCGCCGCACTCACACCGGGGATATCAGGCGACGTGAAAATACGGCCGTCCAGGAACTCCATGATGTAAAATGCGCTCCCAATAATATTAGCATCTTCGCATAATCCATACACTTTTGGAACCGGAACATCGGTGGTCTGGAGCGCATGAAGGATGCGGTATTCACGTTCTACTTTGTGTGCTGAGGCGTTTACGAGTTTGCCTGGTGGTTTCTTGCGGAGCACATATTTCGAGTCCTGGGCGTCGACAATTTGGTATGTGGGGTTTGATTGGCCGAAGCCGAACTGGGAGAGCGTTAGGAGAGATACGAGTGGGAGGGGTGGAATTGCATGCCTGCTTTAGGGCGATAGGAGTTTTGATAGAGGGGACTTGGGCGTCGATGTACTTTTCCAGGGCTTTTATGTCAATTGGCTGTCTCACGGGGCCCGCCATAGTATTTTAAATTTGAGGGGGAAGAGTACGTATAGATGAATAAGTGGAGGTAGAAGTCACGCAGATGGGGTGGAAGATCTCAGTTGTTCGAGTGGGTGTTATCTGCGATGTGTTTTGAAGGCTAGGGGTAAAAGATTCGAAATGGGAATTCTTGAACCTTCAAGAAATTAAAGAACAGAACGAGGAAACTTAGCTCAAACAGAACGAGGAAACTTAGCTCAAAATACCTAGCGTGTCCAGCCAAGATCTTCGCGGACATTTTGTAGCGATGCCGTGAGCCTGCCTAAAGCCGAGGTGGAGAGGAGCTTTCACTAGAGAGGGGCGCTATTGCCGGGAGTTATTAACCGTGGGGAATTTGGCGCGGGGAACAGCCTAGAGCAGTGGGATTCAGAGGTAGCTTTTCGAGCTGGGTTTGAAAAAAGTACAATTAAACAAATTTGGCTCTATACAGATACATAAAATGGACCGTCTACACAATACCCCAGAACTCCTCAGGCTCTAGGTTCCATTTCTGACACAGCTCGCGATACTTCCTCGTATACTCTTCCGCCCTCTCTCTGAACCCCTTGGCAGTCTTCATCTGGTCTCTCCCTACCTGATGTCTATGCGCTGAATCCGGTCCATCGGCTACGCGCACAAACCGCGCATACGTCCAAAGCTCCGGCAACGGCGTGTGCTGTGTCAGGCCCTGGCCACCATACATCTGCATCGCCTCATCGATGACTTTGAGCAGCGCGTTCGGCACCATAATCTTCGATTGAGCGATGGCATAGCGGCCAGCTTTGTTGCCCTGGAGATCCATGGTGTCTGCTGCGTTCAGTACGACGAGCCGCATGCCATCGATGGTCATCCGCATGTCTGCGATGCGTTCAATGTTGCTGTCAAACTCGCCGATGAACTTTCCACGGGGCTTCTTGCGCGGCTCGATGCACCGGATGAGAGCGAGCTCGTACGCGCGCTCGGCTTGTCCTATCAGGCGCATACAGTGGTGGATGCGACCGGGACCGAGGCGGCCCTGGGCGATCTCAAAAGCTCGACCAGGTCCTAGAATGATGTTCTCGATCGGGACGCGGACGTTCTCGTAGATGTATTCGCCGTGGCCTTCAGGAGCCCAGTCATATCCCATGATTGTGAGGTTCCTAACCTGCTTTAGGCCAGCTGCCTTCGCAGGGACCACTAAAGTTGTATGCCTGTTCCAGGCATTCGGATTCTTGGGGTCGGAGCAGCCCATCAGGATGAACAGCTGCATTTCGTCGTTGTACTGGCAGTTGCCGTACAGCTTGCGCCCGTTGATGATGACTTCCTTGTCTGTGATCTCCATGCGTATGCCAATCTGTGTGGCGTCCGAGGAGGCGACGTCGGGCTCGGTCATGCTGTATGCGGAGGACATGTCACCGTTCATGAGGGGGTGCAGCCAGCGCTTCTTCTGCTCGGGCGTGCAGTACTTTGCGAGGAGCTCGATGTTGCCCGTCTCGGGGGCGTGGCAGTTCATTGTCTGTTGTGTACGCATCAGTCTGGATGCTCTGGCTCAAACATGGAGGTTGAGAAGGTAACTCACTTGTGCCGCCCAGTACACCCTCCCCATGATCTCCGCACAGCATGAGTACTCCAGATTCGTCAACCCAGGACTCTCGACAAAATGGTTCGGCAAGAACAGGTTCCACAGCCCCTGTGCCTTCGCCTTCTTCCGCAGCTCGTGGATAATGGCCGGCGTCTTCCACCTGTCGTTGCCCAGCTGTGCCTTGAAGATGCGCTCGGCGGGTATACATTCTGTCTCTACCCATTCGTGGACCTGCGCAATCTTCTCAATGGCAATGGGACGCAGCTTGGCCTTGACCCAGGGCGGGATGCGGTTGAAAGCCGGGTGGCTGTCCATGTCGATTTTTGAGGCCATTGTGTGCGGAACTTGCTAGATGTCAATGCTACGGGGGTGAGTGAGGATGAACAACTCGATGTCTCCAACGTTTTGGATTACTTAAAGCAGCCATAGCGTCGCTATGCCAAATGGAGCTGGCAGGGTTGAAGGCGTTCAGGCCGAGGGTGTTGCGGGGGAAGAGCGGAAGTCCTTAAGCGTGAGGGAGCTTGGGCCACTGGAGTTTTTGGAACGCGCTAACTTGGAACACCGCAGCTCTCATCACAACCCACTCGCTCTGAGCAATCCTGATTGGCGCCGAGAATGTTTCTTATACGGCGGGCCGTTGCGATAGAGGGGCAACTGTGCTTCACGCATCTACCTACTGACTGAAAATGGCTTCTGAGGGATTCGCCAAACCGTGGGTTGAGGTACCAGCCAATTGCCCAGAACTTGAATAGTTGCTGATGCTTCACAGTTCGAAGAGGAATTTGGGGGACGCCCGCTCCTGTACGGCCCCCTCTCAAAATGCGTCGATGGATTCGTAGAGATCGGGACCAAGATGGTGTCCAAGTACACCTTTCCAACTCCAGACCCCGCCGTGAAGACCGAAGACAGGACGATCGACGACGGACTCAAAGTCCGCATCTACACCCCCGAGGGCTATTCAGGAGGGAAGCCGGTCGGCGTTTACTATCATGGTGGAGGATGGGCAATGGGCGACATCGAAGGCGACGACTCTTTCTGTAGGGCTACAGCTAAGGGCGGAGGGGTCGTCGTCGTGTCTGTGGACTATGGTCTTGCCCCCCAAAACAAGCACCCAGGCCTGATCAACGATTGCTGGAAGGGCTTCCAGTGGACGCTACAAAATGCTAAGGCATTGGGTGGTCTCGAGGACAAGATCTTCACAACCGGAACGTCTGCAGGCGGGCAGCTCGCGTTGGGCATTGCCCTAAAGGCGATCGATGAGGGATTTGGAGATTCCGTGGTTGGTGTTGTTGCTCAAGTTCCCGCGACAGTGCATCCAGACGGTGTTCCAGAGGGATTGAAGTCGAATTACACGTCGATGAAGGAACATGACGACCATACAATCAACACGGGAAGTGCTATGTTTGCATTCTGGGGTAAGTAGGACCTCGTCTATCCTGATGCATCCCGGCACATATTGATCATACACAGAGGCATTCGGCCCACCGCCTACCGACCCGTACGCCTCGCCGCTTCTCCACAATAGGATTAAGGACTTGAAGAAAGTCTATCTCGCCGTCGCCGGGCATGACACACTGAGGGACGATGGTCTTTTGTTCAAGCAGAAGCTAGACGAGAACCAGTGAGCTTTACAACTTACTGACAAAGAGCATTTGCTGACCATATCAGGGTACCGAACAAGCTTGATTTCTATGAAGGCTATCCCCATTACTTCTGGACCTGGCCTTCATCTAAGCTCGACGAACCGAGGAAGGAGTATCTTGCAAATCTTGCCAAGGGTGTGCAATTTGTTGTCTCATAAGCTTGGCAGGTTCATACAAATGTAGCTGCCAGGGCCTTTGTCTCGGGCTTGTGTCCCTCGACGTATGAATTGCTTGAGCGAATGTGATATTAACAAGAAGCTTGCAACTCTTTGAGGAAAGAACTGTGGCTCTGCATTTGGACATGCATCTGGACAATTGCTCAGTTCTAAGCAGATTTTCCATCTTTCCTCTGAAGATAAACGTGACCAAAAGTAGTTGAATCATGTTCACACGGCCCGTGCTCCATGTCGAGTCGTGCGAGAACTGGAGAACCCCAACCCCTAAACCCCGCCTTAGCCTCACCATCCCCGCGCCATCAACGTCGCCCACGGTTAACACCTCAGCCTAGACGCGATGCCGGCGCTGCTTTTCCGTCGAGTACGGGCGGAAGGAGAGGCACGCTCTGCGCAGACCTATCAGCAGGGTCCTCGCATCCTTACGTTCTTGAAACTGCTCATATAAACTTTCGTTTGGGATCAAATTGCTTTCATAGACACAAATTTCATCAAGGTGCTCATTTTAAGTTTATTTTAAACGTAAAATCCATCAAAGTACTCACTTCACAATGAAGGCAGGCCAGTGGGATCCGTAACGTACCCTACAAGTCAATCACGGCCGCAATGTTAACCAATCCAGCAAATCGCAAAAGGTCGTTGTCAGCGACATCCCTAAGCCCTCAGCTGGCCCGGGTCAATTTCTCGTCAAAATCCAATCCGCCTCGCTATGCCACTCTGACCTAATCACCGCCATGCGCCCTGACTACCCCGTCACCCTCGGCCATGAAGGCGTGGGCTATATCGAGACCATCGACCCCGGCGCCGAGGGCAAAGGCTTCAAAGTCGGAGATGCTATCGGCTTCAATTACTTCATCGGATGCTGCTTCGAGTGTGAGGCATGCATGGTGCATAATCTGTGGTGCGAGACCGGAAAGTCGAAGCTTCAGGGATTCGTGGTAGATGGATTTTTTGCTGAATACGCAGTTGTGGATTACCAGAATGCGGTGCTTTTGCCGAGTAACCTGGATATGTCAAAGACGGCTCCGCTATTTTGCGCGGGTATTACAGCGTTCCACTCTGTTGATAGTTGCGAGTTGAAGCCTGGGGAATGGCTTGCTGTAATCGGATGTGGTGGTCTCGGCCAGTACGCCATTCAATATGCGAAAGCGGTAAGTAGCTATTTTTCTGGCTGTATTCATTATTAATTCTAACTTGTACTCCAGATGGGCTATAAGACGATTGGTCTCGATATCAACGACTCCCAGCTAGAAATGGCCAAGCAAGTCGGTGCCGATGCTGTCTTCAACTCCCTCTCAAACAAAAACTATGCCGAGGAAGTGAAAAAACTCACGGGTGGTAAAGGCGTCCATGCGGCAGCAGTGTATAGTGCATCTAATGCCGCTTACGCTGGTGCACCAAGTATCCTTCGGATAGGAGGTTTGCTCATGGTCATTGGCATCGCGCCCAACCCTCTAGACTTCATCAGCACGTTTGACCTCACTACTGGCAAGTACCGCGTCAAGGCCGATTCCACGGGTATTCCGCAGCGGATGAAGAAGGCCGTCGACTTCACGGGCAAGCACAAGATCGAAGCAGCTGTTGACTTCCGAAAGATCGAGGATCTACCTCAGATGGTTGAAGACATGCACAAGGGAAAAGCCGAGAAGCGGCAGGTTGTTATTTTCTAGATCGTAATACCATGTAGGAATCTGATTGTTAAAATTGCCATAATCTATCATATTTTCGGGTAATAGGATTTGTTTCTCCACACGCGATGGTAGGTTGTTAGTACATATGGGCATTACTCGTGCCTACCAACTATGCGTTCAAGCCATCCAACCCCCGCTCTCGTAGCTTCGGTCTCACATATCCGCCATCGTCGGCATGATTGGTATTCCCTCTCATTGCCATCATCATATAGCTGTACGTCACAGAATAATCTCATCAAACATCAGCAGCCGCCTTCGTCCTCGCCTTCCATCCACATCTATCTCCCTGCCAAAATGGTGCACAACAAAGTGGACCACAAGTTTGCCTTCTCAGAGCTAGATTGGAAAGCTAAGGAGAACTACCAGCGTCAGTAAACTTTCTTTCCCTTTGCCTGTCCCTATATACTATTATTTACACTGAATATGGACACCCAGCGTGCATCAAACTTTCCTTCTTCTTCAAGAAACTTCCCACGGTCGACGACGATCATTTCCAGATGCATTACAACCACGTGCATTCTGATCTCACACTTGCAAGTAAGGGATTCAATGTGTACAAGGTACAGAGATATGTCCAGGTATGTACCTAACCTTACAATTATCATATTGCAACATTGCCATTCTCAAACGCTAATATTAGTAGCTCATTCAAACACCGGACATGAAGAAGAAAATTCAGGATCTAGGAATGGATCTCCTGGATTATGACGCATGCTCTACAATATGGGTGAGGTCGTGGGAGGATTGGGAGAGGTTTTCGGGGAGTCCAGAATATGCAGCGGGTATGTGCATCCAAATCCATAATTCCCTTAGCGCTATGAGCCTGAAATTAACTTGGAGGCAGCGCTGATGCCGGATGCGGGGAATTTTATGGACGCAAAAACCGGGATTAAAGTCATGGCTGGGTAAGTTGCAATTCTAATTCGATACCCGAAGCTGAAAAGTCGAAAAGGAGAGAAGGCTAACCGTGTGAACAGTCATGACATGATTGTGTTTGGGAAAGCAATCCCGGATGTTGACAGCAAGGATGGGATTACGCGAGCTGAACAAGAAACGAGATAATTTTAGAGTTTTAGTCCTTTTGACTTGGCATGTGATCGTGTTCCTCGGAACGGAGCGTCAAACAATGAACTGAGAGCGGAGAACCGCGCACTATCTAGAATTCGCACATAGCCTTAGCCATCTCTTAATTCACCACCACATTTAGAGCCCTGTCAAATAGCCTCTTGGCTTAAAAAACGCCATAATGCAAGTGGCTGATAATCATTTCCCCAGACGAGTACCCCGGAATACAGTATCCAGACCGCGCCATGGCTGCGCGACCCCAGATCATTTCTCCTGTCTGTGTGTAGCTCGGGCCACCAGGAGGTCTAGGTCCTGAGGGTACTGGGGTGAATAGCTTGTGCATGTTCGTTTCCTGGATGCGGGGAATTAGTGCAAATTCTGGTGGTTTGGGGAGAGTCAGTAAAGTAGATATAGGAGGGTAGATCAGCAAGTTTTCATAAGATTAGGACCCACGCACCCATCTACTGTCCATCTTCCTTTGCCTAGTTCATATTGATATTTTTCATCATGGCAACCGAAGAGGTCGGAAACGACGTCGAGCGCCCTTTATCCACGGAAAAACACGACATTGAACGCGTCGAACAAGTATCCGACTACTCCCCCTCGCCCGAAATTCTGCAGAATAGTGAAGGAGAGTCAGTAGCTATTACTTGGAAGACTTGGGCTGTGATTTTCGTAAGCCTTAACCCTTCTTCCGTCCTCTCATTCTTGTCAAACACCTTCTCACAGAGCAATGCTATTAGGTCCTCTCCTCAACATTCGGTCTCTCCTTCTGGCCCGTCCCCACAACCGCCGCTCTCCAGGGAAAACTATCTCTTCAATTTGGCGACCCATCATCTGTCGCCTGGTACATTCCCGCCTACACAACTGGTAATGCCATTGGCTTCTTAATCGCAGGTGCAAACTCGGATCTTTTCGGACGCCGTCTCTTCCTTCTATTCGGAAATGTGTGTTGCTGTGTTGGATTCATCGTTACCGCAACTTCGTCTGGAGCCTCTCAGTTCACTGCCGGTTTAGCAATCACTGGTTTTGGAGGTGGATTTTGCCAGATGGCGATGTGCTCGATTCCAGAGCTACTACCGAATAAGTACAGGCATATTGGGGTCTGTCTGTCCGATGGATTTGTATTTTTGATTGTTATTATTGGTCCGATTGTTGGACGTGTGAGTGCTGCACCATACCTATTCCTGTTTTATCTACAGTCCACTATACTAACACACCAGTTCAGGTTGCCATCGACAGCGGATCCTGGAAATATATCTACTGGGGCGGCCTCGTGGCCCAATTTCTGTCTCTAGCCGCCATTTTCGCCTTTTACAAACCGCCGAAACACCCCAAGGGTATCCCATGGCATGAGGCATACAAGGGGCTCGATTACGTAGGAGCCGCAATCATCGTTCCAGGGATCTGTCTCGCGCTCGTGGGCATCATCAACACCACCTACAAGCCTTCTAGCGACCCTACCGTTATTGGGCCCATGGTCGTGGGCTTCGTTTTAATAGCCATTTTCGGCGTCTGGGAAACAGTGTCCAATGTTCCGTATAAATTATGTCCGCCACATCTGTTCAGGAGTCATAATGGGAGGGAGTTTACGGCACCGTTCATCGTCGCATTCATTGTTACTATGTTTTATTACTCGGCGAACATTATCTGGGTACGTGTACACCGCCAATCAACCAGATCCCTCCAATTCACCTTCTAATAGCAAACAGCCGACCATGGTAAACGTCTTCTACCTAACACCCACCACACCGCGAAGCACCGAACTTCTCCTCACGCTCCCACCAAACGTAGGTCTCGTATTTGGCGCCTGTTTGCTCATTGCTTTCGGCAATCTTGCCGGGCATTGGTATTGGACGCTTATTATTTCCTGGACGGGAATGACGCTTTTTGGCGCGCTATTGGGCCTGGTGACACCGTATAATAAGGATCTTATGATTGGGATTTGTTGCGTTGCTGCGAGTACGTACTGTCCTTCATACATTTATCCGTGAGATAGTGAGCCGTGCTAACGTATATATAGCGTTCTTTGGCTGGGCCCAGTACGAATCTGTCGCCTTTACCCAACTTGGTGTCCCCCAGCAAGATCTCGGTTTCTCCGGCGGTCTTGCGGGCATGGCACGCTACGCCGGCGGCTCCCTCGCGCAGGCAATTTACACCACGATTCTCACTAACACACAGACCCGACGCCTAGCCTCTACTCTGCCATCCGCCGCAATTGCCGCTGGAATGACCCCCGAGAACGCGCAGAAACTCCTCGCCGCCTTCCCTCTCGGTGCCAAGGCCCTCGCTGCCGTCCCTGACACGAATCCTGAAGCATTGGCAGCCGCGGCAGAGGCATTCAAGTGGAGTTACGCTCATGCGCTGAAGATTGTGGCGTTGAGTAGTTTGAGTTTTGGCATCGTGGGGCTGATTTGTTGCTTTGCTTGTGAGGATTTGACGCCCAAGATGACGAATAAGACAGAGGTGTTCTTGGAGAATGATGTTAATGCCGAGAAGAATGAGTTCCATTGAGTTTGAGACATGAAGAGAAAATCTAGAGGTGAGAATAGAGTGAAATAAAATGTCAGAACCTTATGGCTGTGCAGCGTATGATTTAGTAATACTATACGACAGTTTTTGGGGCGAATAAATAGCCGAACAGTGCTGAGAAGCTTTGATTGTTTGTTAGTTGCTTCATCCCATATGATTTTGCCTTATATATACATGTGAGGTTGGACCCATGTCTATGGATGGTATCTGATGTTATATGCACTCAGATCCATCCGTCCCTTCTTGAGATACATGCTTTATGCTCGTTGTAGAGAATCTGTAGGCCTGAAACACAAGGATTATTTTCCTCTATAATGAAAAGAGGAAGTTGTTAAAATAAAAACATAAGTCAATGTCTATTCTCTTCAGATATCCAAGATCTAAACACTAATCTCACACTCTGGAAATCCAACCAATATTCTAGTACATTGTTGAGCAATATGATGAGCAATATACAATACATCAATCAAAGAATACAAGTTGAACTAATGGCTTCACTCCCTGATGGGCAAACTAGATCCATATTTTAACCACAGGCGCACGGTAATTACCTCCTTTATTCAGCTCATACCTCATCATGCGACAGAACCGCTAAAAATCCTAGTTTTGATGTCCTTTTATCCTTCAAATATCTTCTCGGCGATGTTTAGCTACACCGCGACGGCTTCCGGATCCTCTGCATTCACGAAAGAGCCTAAGAAATCGAAAATGGCTCAACGGCAATATATACAAATTTGTTAATATGTCGTTCCCGAACTGCTACAGTCAAGCTAATTGCTTTCATCACATTACTTGCAGATAAGAAGCTTGAGGGGAAGTCGAATGTGCAGGCCCTTCATAATCGTATGACGGCTAGGCCAGGTTGGAAGAGGGGTATAGGCACAAGAGTGAACTGATAAGAAAGGACTGCAATGGAATGGAGTGAAGAAGGAGTTTAGGAGAAGACTTGGACGGATGAGAAGGAGAAAATGAAAGGGAGAACTAGTTTGAGTATTATTGGGCTTTGCTATTTTAGGCTATGGCGGCAGATGGAAGATTCTAATTGGTATGTCAAGATACAGTAGTATTCTCGTTCCTAGTGCAATGAATCGCTACTCGCCGGCAAATCTGGGCTACTGAGCAATATATAACGTCACAAAACGCACATATAACGACCCAGTGAACTATTAATGTCAACAGGAGAAATTTGCGAATGGGTATAGGATTTGAGATAATTAATTCAGGCGGCGTTAACCCCTCATACGGAGAGTGATAATTTCCTCACAGGGCGACCCCTAGGAAACACCACTTCCACTGAAGTCTGGCGTATTCACGAAGACCATTATTAAATTTGGTCTTGTAAATGGTTTTATGACTTGAATGAATTTTTTCATCCGCTGTCACGCCTCACTTCGTCATAGTAGGATAACGAAGAGTCACTCTCTCTCCTCTCAGCGAAAAACTCATATGATCACAACCTAACCAATTTGGAGAGCTGGTAATATCGATCTTTCTCTTAATCGGCCACCATCGAAACGAACGTCTCTAGTGTATTCATGGGACGAAGTACCGGACTAGCCTCGTTCAAGTTCGCGCTGAATCATCTCAGTACGGGTAGGGTTAGTGAAGAGTGAACCAATAGAGACGCTGTGTGAGTAGTTACATCCTATGCGACCAGGATATCGATGGTGGTGGTTGTGAAGCTAGCCTCGACAAACCCTCCGAGTTCATTCGGGGCCTACAGATTCAGGCTTTTGCGGAGAGACTGACGCCTGCAAACGTACCGCAATTGAATGATGCGATGCTCACGTACGCGAACCGGTCTCATCGTGTGGTTGCAATTGTGTTCCACGATTTCTCAGGGGTTTCTCTTGAAAAGAGCCCTGTTGCAACTAGTCTCACCAATTTATCTGGCTTTCAGTTTATTGGAGTCTTCGGAATCCGCAATCCTTTACGCTCCAGCATTGTTGAATCGGTGAGGGTTTGCCAACAGCCAATAGTTGTGCTGGTATAGTAACCAACACCATCTTCTTCAACGCGACCGATAGTGCAAAACACCGTGGACTTTACATAGCTAATAGAACTTCTGTGGGTCTCTTAACATTTCGAAAGTTACTTCCTGTGCAGCTAGATCTTATACACCCTCGACTTCAGGTGCTTACAAGATCTGCCTCTGATAACAAGGGACGATTAATTAAAACTTGGAAACTTGAATAAGATGGGTGCTCTCTCTGGTAACAACACTAGTAACGCCATCGACTTGAAATCTACTGATATTGCATTGTCATTGGGATTCCTGGATGAAAGTGGCAGCAGATGTCTGACCATGTTCTAATAAATGACACCTATACTACTACAGAGACTTCAGCGAAATAAAACTGGACGTGAAAAAATAGCTTGAAAGAGGAGAACCTGTTGGAAGTTATCGCCTATGCGGGTCTAGGAGCCGGAAAAGGTCTTACAGATAACCTTCTAAGATAGCTAGTTATTCTCTTAACAGTCTTTGGAGCAGTATTGTGTGCGTTAGGTCCCCTGAGTCTTGTAGACGTTGCGAAGAGTCTGGGCTCTGTGTTAGCTCGACTTTTTTGGAAGACTTTGATGAATTAATCATGGTTAGGGTTTCCTGAACCAGGAATTTGCATTAAGATCATGGTTGGGGGTGGGGTGTAATTGGTGGTTAGCAGTGTGTGTAAGTGAAAAGAAGAGGTTACGGAAGAGAGGGCACTTATACCAGAAGGAGAATATGCATTTTGGCCCTCTCAGAGATACTCCAATCACAAAAGGTAAGGGCATTTCTTCGTTACTTCACGTAATTGGCCTAACTTCGCTCTAGTTTCTTTATCTGTGTCTGTTCTTGTATGTCCGTAGCTTTTGGTTTTTGTTTCAGCCTCCTGAAAGGGAGGTACTTTTTCAGAAGTACATCGAAACCACAAGCTTGCTAGATCATATTTGGTTTGCCTTTGGCCAATTCTCAGATAGTGCCCTCATTTAAATCCAGCGTAGCTTCCTGCATGGTATGGTAACGTGGATATGAGGAAGTTAATTTCTAAGGATTATCCTGCTAGTTCTACAAGTATACAAAAGTCCCCTCGAGCAGCGATAGCAGTGTTATGTAGGGCAAAATTTGATGCTTCTACTCTAGTATATATCTATATCATTCAGAACAAAAATCCTGAAGCTCGTAGCCCAACGGCGTGTCAGCTTCTTCTACCAATTTACCCTACGTCCGAAAGCACACGCACAAATCGCCTCACACCCTAAATTTTCTTTTTAACAATCCCGACTCATACCCTACAAATCCACATTGGATCCTGACTCTTCCTCACCAGCGAGATCAACATTGATGCGCACATGCTAACCGAGACCTGAATCATTCGGACTGCGGGGGCGCCAGCCTTTTGACTCGCGAAAGCGGGGTAGCTCACCCTCCAGGTTTCCCGGAATCTAGAGGCTAAGGTTTACCATGGACGACGCGTGAATTTTATTTTCGGCACGCGAGATGTGCGCTGGGGAATGGGAATGCGAAGGACGTATTGAAAGATAGGTAATGAGTTATAGACTAGGCGAAAGACCTGACCCACGGATAAGCTACGTTGTAGGAAGCAGGTGGTACGCGGGGCAACCCTGGAGAAACATAAGCTACACTGCGGAGTAGTAAGTGCGATGGGTGTCGGACATGTGCTTCCCGTTTAGCTTTGAACCCTATATTCGCAATGTTTCAAATTCACGGGGCTGTCCTGCGCGCATCATCGAACTAATCACGATTTTGAATCTCAATCCCCGTTCACTGCCACCAGCCGATTGCTTGTGACCCTTCTCGTAAGATCTGCTCTGGCTTCGTTTTTTTGTTATAACTTCGATTTCCATCCTACGCAATGTCGAAAACGGCCCTTGTCTTCGGCGCCTCCGGCGTAACAGGATGGTCATTCATCAACGAGCTGCTCCACGACTACCCTTCCCCCAACACCTGGAAGAAAGTTTACGCCCTCACGAATCGTCCTCTATCCCAATCGCAATCCCAATGGCCCGCCGATCCGCGTCTAAATATCGTCTCGGGCATCGACCTCCTACGCGGCAGCCAAGAAGATCTCGAAAAGGAGATGAGGGAGAAGATTAGTGGGGTCGAGGAAGTGACCCATGTGTATTATCTGGCGTATAAGGCTGGCACAGATCTACAGAAGGAGTTAGAAGAGGCGGTTGCTATGTTCCAGCGCAGCACAATTGCGATTGATAAATTGGCCAAGGGATTAGAGTTTGTAGTGCTACAGACAGGGGCGAAGATGTGTACGTCTTCTTCTCTCTTCCCATCTCACAGAGAAAAATTGCTCACACCATGCGTATACAGATGGGTGTCATTTACTCGAAAACCACCCCACCGACTACCTCCACGTGCCGCACGCGGAATCCCAACCCCGCCTCAAAGCGCCTTACCACGACATGCTCTTCTATCACCCTCAACTAGACTGGCTGTCTACTTTCGCCTCCAGCAAAAGTTGGACATGGATCGACACCCGCCCGGACATAATCATCGGCTTCGTGCCGAACCAAAATTTCTACTCCCTCGGAACTGTGCTAGGCATATACTTCAGCTTATTCCGAGAGGTCGAAGGCGAGGGCGCACAATGTCCATTTCCGGGGACGGACAAGAGTTGGCGGGCTCTGAGCAACGATTCTAGCAGTGATATGATAGCACGACAGACAATCCACTTGAGCTTAACCCTGGGCGCCGATGCCAAAGGCGAAGGCTACAATGTCGCCGACGAGAAGGCACCCTCCTCCTGGTCTGTTAAATGGCCCATCCTAGCTTCCTACTTCGGACTCAAAGGCACGGCTCCCACACCCCCTGGCACCGAGATCAGAAAGTACATCAAGAGCCATATGGATGTGTGGGAGAAGTTGGAGAAGAAGAAGGGATTGCAGACGGGGCATGCGGATAGTGAGAGGACATTCGCAGGGTTTGAGTACTTTTTGATGACGCAGTTTGATTTTGATAGACAGTATGACATGACGAAGACGTATGCCACAGGATTTGAGGAGGAGAGAGGGACGGAGGTGGCGTGGGGAGGTGTGTTTGATAGGATGAGAACAGCGAAGATTATCCCGTAGAGGTTAGAGGTTAGAGGGAAGAATGGAAGTTTGTATGCTCAGACCTCAGTATTCAAATTTGTTGTTAAATCATATTCAAATTACTTGGGTTTTCCCATTTGGAGGTGAGTTCCACATGAAAAAAGGAGCAGGATAATGATTCGACACACGTGGCTAAAGTGAAGAACAAAGAGACATCAGTGCGAAATAAAAAGAATTATGTACAGATGAGATACTAGTCATTGCTTCTCCTCTTACTCCACATCTACCTAATAGTTCATATTGATCATAATAGTCTTCGGCTCCGTAAACGCCCTCAGCGCATGAATCCCACACTCACGTCCCAGTCCACTCTCCTTGGACCCCCCAAATGGCGTGACCAAAAACATTAAACTCACACAATTGATACCTACCATACCGGAGTCGAAGTCCGATGCCACCCTCAGAGCCTTATTGATATCCTGTGTGAACACACCCGCCATGAGCCCAAAGTTCGTATCGTTCGACAACTTCATGATCTCCTCCTCGGTCTTGAAAGACTTGACGACCGACACCGGGCCGAAGATCTCCTCACAGTGGATCTCAGATGTCGGGTCGACGTCCGTAAACACGGTAGGCTCGAGGTAAAAGCCCTTGTCGCCGATACGCTGGCCTCCAACGGCGATCTTCGCGCCACTCTTCTGCCCGCGCTCGATGAAGCCTTGCACGCGCTTGAATTGCGCCTCGTCGACCAGAGGACCGATGTTAGTGCCCTCAGCTTCGGGATCGCCGACTTCCTTGGCCTTGTTCCGCATCGCCTCCTTATAGCCCTCGATGAACTTTTCGTAGATGCCCTCTTGCACGTAGACACGAGAGGCGGCGAAGCAGACTTGACCGGTGTTGGCAGTGATGGCGTTCGCGGTCCATGTGATGGCATTCTCAAGATTGCAGTCGTCGAAAACAACCGCAGGCGACTTGCCACCGAGCTCGAGCGTCACTCGCTTGAGGTTGGATTTGGCGGCCATCTCCTGAATCTTTTTGCCCGTGGCAATGCTGCCTGTGAATGAGACCTTGCGGATGCGCATGTGGCTCGCTAGTAAGGCACCTGTGGTACCGTCGCCGGACAGGATCTGGAAGACACCGGGTGGGAAGCCGGCTTCTTTGATTAAAGTACCCAGTGCGAGCGAGGAAAATGGGGTTTTCTCAGAAGGCTTGAGAATGAAACAGTTTCCGGTGGCGAGGGCGGGCGCAGCTTTGAGACCAATTGTGCCAACGGGTCCATTCCAGGGCACGATACCAGCGGTGACACCGAGGGGCTCGTTTCGAACGATCTTGAGGAAGCCGTCTTCCTGGGGCCAAGACTCGCCACCGAACTTATCGATATAGCCGGCGTTGTATTTAAATGCCTATTTCCATAAAGATTAGCAGCTATCCTTAGGTCGCGGTAGAGTATGAATTTAACCTACCTCGGCGCAAAGTCCAACCTCAAAGGCCCCAAAAGCTTTGAATGGCGCACCTAGCGAAATCCGAGACAGCTCAGCAATCTCCTGCGTGTTCTTCTCTATCAGATCCGCGAACTTGAGCATGATGTTTCGTCGCTCGGTAGCCCCCAGCTTCTTCCAGGCCGGGAACGCCTTTTCGGCCGCGGCGACGGCGGCATCGACATCCTGCTCGCCAGCAAGAGCAACATCGTCGGCGATCAGCGATCCATCCTTGGGGTTGTTCAGAGTGAGCTTCTTGGAGCTCTTGGCTGCGACATATTCGTTGTTGATGAAGATTTGCTTGGGCAGGTTTTTGGCTGACCACGGAAACGACATGATTGCGATGTGAATTATGAACGGGAGTGAGTAAAAAAGAAGAGGTGTGGGAAAAGGAGACAATTTCCGACGGAAGAAGATTGATAGGCGGGGAAGAGGAGGGGTATAGCTGTTGAGAAACCTCGAGAGGAACCCTAGCTAAACCTATCTCTTTACCACTTTCCAAACTCCTAAATCCGTGTCCGAAAACATTCGGGTGGGAGGCCAGCGTCTCGGCACAGGATCTCTTAGAGTTCCAAAGCCAATTCCATCCCTTGGTCGCAGTCATGTTTGGCGACCGGGTGAAGCTGAACACGCTCGCGATTTGTTTTCCGCGCCACGGCCTTCCCGTTCCGAGATCTAGACGCACGTCTGACGTTGCTAGAGGACAATGAGTGGGGACTCTTGATTCAGGAGCTTTGGGGGCCCCGCGATTAACGATGTCATGGAACTGCATTGACTTCCGAGGTTGTGTATGTTCCATCGTTCCAGGGAAGCCTGCAGGTTGCGACGAGCCACATGAGGTAGCAGTTGGCCCAGTGACTAAGCGTCACTTACCCTCTGAATCACGTGCTCCGAGTTTCCCGGAAGATGCCTCCGCATCTTCTCCACAACATCCCCCAACTCGGAGAAACAAACCGTTCGTTCTCCGCATAGTAGTGGTTCCCGCGCAGACAAGCGCCATAGAATTCACCATGGTCCTCAGCAACCTTCGTTCCATACACTCTGGTTCTATCAGGCATCTCAAGTCTCTATAATCTCGCTCTTTTCCATCTCGCACTCGTAGAACTCCGCCAGTAGTGACTATCATCATGTCCAAAAAGGCAGCATTCATTACCGGCGGCGCATCCGGTATGGGCCTCGCCGTCGCCACCGCCCTCGCCTCCCGCACCCACGAAACCTGGGATCTGCACCTCGTGGACCTGAACGCCTCAGCAGGCTCATCCGCCGTCACCTCCCTCGGCCCCAATGCCCACTTCCACCAAACCAACGTGACCGATTACTCTTCACTCGCTGCTGCTTTCGAAAAGGCATTCAGTATCTCTGGAAAGCTTGACTTCGTGTTTGCGAATGCGGGAATTGTGGAGCGGGATAACTTTTATGAAAAGCATGATTTGAACAATGTCCCGCCGGAACCGAACCAGTTGAGCGTAGATATCAATTTCAAGGCCGTGATCAATACGAGTTATCTGGCGCTGCATTACTTCCGTAAGTCGCAGATGCATCAGAAGGAGATGAGTAGTCCGAGTCTGGTGATGACGGCTAGTTGTGGAGGGTTGTATCCATCGGAGTTCTGGTATGTGAATACCCACTCTCGCAAATCGGAAAGATATGTTTTGGTATCGGTTATAAGGTTGATGCTAATGTGAGCTTAAAGCCCAATGTACTCCGGCGGCAAAGCAGGTGTCATCCAATTCAACCGCGCAATCTCGTACTCGTACCACCTAGACAATATTCGAACATACGCCACTGCCCCGGGCACTATTAGAACGAATCTCATGACGGGCGAGGAGTGGAAGTCGTTCCCTGAGCAGTACTTCACGCCCATGTCGACACTCGTCGACGCCGTGATCAAGCTGGTGGATGGCGGCGACTTGGAAGATTCAACGGGGAAGAAGATCAAAGCGGATGATGCATGGGGTCTTACGGTCGAGGCTAATGGGAAGAACATGTATTTTAGGGAACCCGTGGAGTTTTGCGATGCGAATATGGAGGCTATGATGAAGTTTACGAGTATGAAGAACCAGCTGGCACGGATAGAGAAGACGAAGAAAGCGGAGGCGTAGAATGCTTGTCATTCATGAGAGCGATTGAATTGTCTGTGGGGAGCTTGATGGATTATGCGACATTTACAGATAGAAGGTATACACATGGATGTCGTACGGTCTTGGAGTAATGTCAAAATTGAATCTAAATATATATTCGAAGTCTACCACAATCCACTACAAGAGCACCTAAAGCTTAGTCTGCCTTCCTGCCGCATACCGCATCCCGCCATCCACCGAGATATCCTCTCCATTAATATACGCACCCGCCGGACTCGCCAAATACACCATAACGCCCGCAATATCTTCGGGCTCACCAAGCCTCCTCCTCGGATTTGCATCCTTAAGCTCCTGCTCCCCGCCCAGAATTTCAATTAACCCGTTGGCTAGCTTCGACGGGAAGAAGCCGGGCGCCACGGTGTTGGTGGTAATGTTCCTGGGCCCCAGTTCGACGGCTAGCTGCCGCGACATGTGGTGTGCGGCGGCTTTAGAGACGCTGTACATGATGGTGCCGTGGTCACCGACGTGCGGCACTGTAACGCCTGCCGTAGAGGACACGATTATGATGCGTGACGGGTCTTGGGGTGTGCCGGCTGCGGAGAGGAGAGGGGTGAACCTGGGATATGATCAGCTCAAGACTTAGCGACACAGCGAGTGCTTTCGACGACTTACAGTCTCGCCAAGTTGAATACGCCCCGAACATTTAGGTCCAGCACTTTCTTCGAGCTCCAGTCGGGCGTGGGCTCAAAGGGCCCGCCCCATGTCGCGCCCGCGTTGCACACTAGAATGTCCAGCTTGTCATCCGTCTCTTGGATCTTCTTCACCAGTCGCTCGATGTCGTCTGTATCGGCCACGTTCGCGGCGATCCCGACCGCGGTGCCGGGCACATTGAGTTTGTTGAGCCGCGCGACGGCCTGGTCGATGCCCTCAGCGCCCTGGTTCTTGCGCGCCGAAATGATGACCTTCTTTGCACCGGCGAGGAGAAACGCGGTGGCCGTGTGGAGGCCGAGTCCTCTTGATCCTAAAAACCAGTATACGCATTAGCACTAAGAGCTATACACTCGGGACAATAGGGAAGCCATACCTCCAGTCACCAGCGCGACCTTGCCGTCGAGGCGAAACATGCGGTCGAAGCTCTTGAAGTCAGACATGTTTGTAAATCTCTGTCTCTATCTCTCTCCCCAGATAAAGGGCAGTCGGGCCTCGGGGCAGTGAAGAATGCACCATTGCGAAAAGCCGGCCGGGGTGATTTCTGGGGATGGGGTAGCTCGGAAAGTGTGGAGATCGATATCCTCGGTCGGCGAAAAGTGTCTGTGCACGTCCGGCTGTGGGATGGCTGTCGCCAGAAGCTAACCCACCACCACAGCGTCGCTCCTTATAAACCACGCCGAGATAGGGACCGCGAGATGAATAGACACCAAAGCTTTGCCGAAGGACTGCTGCGTCTTCTTGAGAAGTTGGGTGTGTCGTGGTTCTTTTATCCTAATTAACATCCCGATCATCACTCCCTTCCCTCGTTTATTCATCTCGCAATGCCGTTCTCCTCGCCCTTCCCAGACTTGGTTATCCCAAAATGCAATTTACTCGAGTACTTGTTTCCGCAGGGCCAGACGCCTTCAGATACCCCCATTTGGATTGACGCCAAAGATACAAATCATCATCTCACACCTCGAGCGCTGCTGCAATGGTCGAAGCGGCTTGCCCTGGGCTTGGATCGGCTGGGCAGCAAGCCTGGGGAGGTGGTCATGATTTACACCCCGAATCATATCTTTGTTCCTGTGGCGTATCTAGGGGTTGTCGGGTCGAAGAGGATATTCAGCGGGGCCAATCCCGCGTACACAGTGTCAGGTTAGTGAATGTGTCTCCACACGTGCTCAATTTTGATATCGAGTTTTGAGCTGACAATACGTAGAAATGGGCCATCAAGTTTCAAACACGCAAGCCCAAGTCATCCTCGTGCATCCATCTCTCGCCAAAACCGCAGTCACAGCCGCCCGGAAAGCCGGACTGCCTGACGGCCGCGTCTTCCTTTTCTCAGACGTCCCCAATGCCTCAGTAGAAGGCCTCCGAGACTGGAGAGAGTTTTTACCGTCGCCAGAGGAAGCAGACGCGTACGAATTCCCCCACCTGACCGAGAAAGAAGCCACTACGACCACAGCGACCGTCAACTACTCATCGGGGACCACAGGCCTACCTAAAGGCGTCGAAGTCAGCCACCACAATCTCGTCGCTAATCTGGATCAAACAATATACATGCGATACCTCAAAAAGCCTTGGGACGCCTCCACCAGGCCACGGGAAGTCTGGCTTGGATTCCTGCCTTTGTATCACGCATACGGGCAGCTCTACACAATCGCCATGGCCCAGAAACTGCAGATCCCAGTATATATCATGAAGCAATTCCAGTATGAAGAGTTTCTTCGGACGATCCAAACATACAAAGTCACGCACCTGCAGGTCGCGCCCCCGATCATGGTGATGATGAGCAAGAGGCCCGAAACCGCCAAGTATGACCTAAGCAGCGTGACAGATATACTGTGCGGTGCGGCACCACTATCGAAGGAGCTACAGAACGAGATCTCGAAGAAACTGGACTGTGAGATCTTGCAAGGCTGGGGGATGACAGAGGTTACTTGTGGTGCTATTCATGTGCCTGGTGGGACGATCGATGAGTGAGTTCACCGTCAACATAACCCATGTTCTTAGAACGTATGCCTGACTTTCCTCCAGCTCCGGAAGTGTGGGTCAACTGGACCCCAACTGCGAATGCATGCTCCTCGATGATGACGGCAACGAAGTGGCTCCCGGTGCTCCCGGTGAATTATATGTCCGCGGTCCCAACGTTTGCATTGGGTACTGGCGAAATCCGCACGCAACGAAAGAGTCACTGTCACCAGACGGCTGGCTAAAGACTGGCGATGTGGCGGTCGTTCGAGACGGCTGGTTCTGGATCGTCGATCGGAAAAAGGTGTGTTCTGCCAGTTCATTTTCCGAGTGCAGAAAACGGAAAGGTTGCTAATGTGAAATAGGAGCTCATCAAAGTCAACGCACTTCAAGTGGCCCCCGCAGAACTCGAAGCCGTCCTTCTCGAATTCGACCCCATTGCCGATGCGGCAGCTGTCGGTATAACATTAGACGGTCAGGAGTGGCCACGGGCGTATGTGCACTTGAAAGACGAATTCAAAGGCAAAACAACCGAGGAACACATCCATGCACATATGAAGGAGAAGGTGGCTAAGCACAAGCAGTTAGTGGGTGGCATTGTGTTTGTAGATGAGGTACCGAAGCTGCAGAGTGGGAAGATCATGAGGAAGGTGGTGAAGGAGTGGGCGAAGAAGGATGCCGAGAGTATGAATGGCGAGAAGCCGAAAGCGAGGCTGTAAGGATGGAGAGGAGATGAGGGGGACGATATTTGGGGGGATACGAGTAGATAATCTCAAGGTCAACATGTGTATTGCTGCTGCCCAGATCATGGGAGAGCGCGTTGCCGCTAGCTTGCCTGCCTCCCGCCCACGTGTCTGTAGCTTCCTAAGGCTTCTCCATCTTACGAACATTACTCGTCATCTTCTTTACCCTCTCCTTTCTTCATACTTTGACGATCCCATGACCGTTGTATATCTGACACCATGCATCGTGACGATGCTCTTGAACCTCTCCCTCCATGTGTAGAGGAAATCTGGCAGAGCGCTGGCAGTCAATTGCCGACATCTCACGCCATCTCCATATAACTGGAGCCTTCAATCTCAATCTCCAGACAAGCAATGGAGATCACGATAAATGCATTGCCGAATGGGGCTTCCGAACCAGCGTTACATAAGCGAGGAAGGGCGGTCTTGCATGCAATGGCTTGCCGTACTCGTTGGCGGCGCGCGTTCCGACACCCCGCGTCTTGTTTTCCGCGACCAAGTCTCAAGCCAAATCATACCCCAGCACTGTGTCTAGCCGCCACATGCTCTCCATGATGGATCTGTTCTCGGCCTGCCTAAGCAGGCTATTGCTGTGGCCCACAGCACTGGACCGCAAAGAGCGGGATATGTTGGGCCGAATATGCAGGAAGCCCTCCCGCTCCTCGTGGATCGCCTTGAGCTACGCGTCCGAATAAGACCTCCAGCCCCCGAGGAACGGTTAAAGACTCCAGAAGAGACACTACTCGTCATACGTTGGTGGTCTGATAGCTCCAGTTCCTCGTTTCGTTATAAGATTCACGGCTGCTGTTCGTGAGGCTTGCATCTTGCTTATCATTCTATCCCTCTCGTCTTTCCACGCGTCGATCCAAGAGTCGCGAGTACGCTTCCTCTACAATGGCACCGTCCGAGATGCCCAACTCCCTCAGCGGCGTTAATGGCATCGCAGAAATGTACGAGTACCCGCCAGCCAAGGTCGAGGGGGAGTACAAGGTCCTGAACCAGTACCATTCAAAGCCCACCAAGCTACGAGTTGCTGGCTGTGGAGCTGGGGCATCGGGCCTTTGTCTGGCATATAAAATGGAGAGGATGCTGACACCTGGATCTTGGGAATTGACATTGTTTGAGAAGAACTCGCAGTTCGGCGGAACTTGGTACGAGAATACGTACCCAGGCGTAGCCTGCGATATTCCGTCACATGATTACAATTACACTTGGGATCCGAAGCCCGATTGGACCCAGTTCTTTGCGTCTGGGAAGGAGATCCAGGGGTATTTCGAGGGTTTTGCGGAAAGACACGGTATGCTGGCGAATGGACAAAGTTATGAGGGAGGCAACGTACTGACAAATGGCCAGGAAGCAAGAAGTACATGAAATTGGACAGCAAAATCATCGAGGCCCAGTGGGACGACGCTGAAGGCATCTGGAATATTACCATTGAGAATCCGAAGACCAAGGCGATATCGAAAGACTGGGCACACGTCTTCATAAACGGCACAGGTACTCCATCTGCGTAGCTTGCCCATGGTGACTGCTTACTCACTTCCTAGGTATCTTGAACAACTGGAAGTGGCCTGAAATTGAGGGCATACACGACTTCAAGGGACCCTTGATGCACTCGGCAAACTGGGACCACAGCGTCGACTTCAACGCAAAAACGGCAGGCGTCATCGGTACGGGATCCACAAGTGTCCAGATCGTACCCCAATTACAAAAGATTTCCAAAGAAGTGCAGGTCTACATGAGAAGCCCGACGTGGATTTCCCCACCCTTCGGCGCGGGCGCCCTCACCAACGACTTACAGAAGGGCGAGGAGGTCAACCCTGGGCAACGGCAGTACGACTTCACCGAGGCCGATAAGAAGAGGTTCGCAGAAGACCCCGAATACCATCTTGACTTCCGTAAGCGCATCGAAGCCGAAATCAACAGCCTATTCGGGATGTACCAGCAGAACTCGGAAATGAACAATACGTTCCGCGATGTAATCACAAAGGAGATGAACCGCCGCATGGGCCCCGGACACGAGAAGCTGAAGGAGTTCATCATTCCGAAATGGTCTCCTGGATGCCGAAGAATCTCTCCTGGCGATGGATACCTCGAGGCGTTGGTGCAGGACAATGTGACTCCAGTGTTTAGTGGAATCAAGAGGATCGTGCCCGAGGGAATCGAAACGGTTGACGGAGAGGTGCACAAGATGGATATCCTAGTGTGCGCCACCGGCTTCCAGGTCGCTTTCCAGCCCGCGTTCAAGGTGATCAACGGCCAAGGCAAGTCGATCCAGGAGGACTGGTCCAATGGCCCCAACCTCTATTTCGGCGTGTCGGCACCTAGGTTCCCCAACTTCTACACCATTGTCGGGCCCGGTGCTACGTGGAGTAACGGCACTCTGCTCCCATCGATTGAGACGACCATCGAGTATTCGATCAAGTGCATGAAGAAGATGCAAACCGAGGGCATCAAGTCCTTAGCCGTCAAGCAGGAGGCGCTCGACGAGATCTACGCGCACTTTGATACGTACCACCAAAACACGGTCTGGAAAGAAGAGTGCCGCAGTTGGTTCAAGGATGGCAAGATCAAGAACCGCATCTACCTGTGGCCTGGCGCAGTAAGTCCATTCCCATTCCTCCCTCCATGACGACGACGACGACGACGGCGACGACGACGACGACTGCGGAGCTTGGAAGCACCCCCGCCTTCGCGTCAGGCTTGCTTGGGGCGCTCTGCTAACGTTGAACCCGGCGCAGACGATCCACTTCCTCAAGACGATCAAAGACCCGCGCTTCGAAGACTATGACTTCACATACCGGTACAAGAACCGCTTCGCATTCCTGGGCAACGGCGATGTCAAGGCCACGGCCTCGAGAGACGTGCTAGGTCTAAGTCCTTACATCAGGAGCTCGGATCACGAGTGGAGCATCGACTAGAGGGGGCCGTGTTCGCACGGGTTGCTGCGAACTCGTCCGACGTGTCTGTGTCTGCATTGCAGTGCGTGTCTTGTGTCGGGCCACGGCCGTCGGCTGACTTAGCCGGGCCAGTGCGGGACGTCGGCTTTGATGCTCTTGGCGCGTTTGCTCGCTTCCGGCGCCGTGTGGCGGAGGGCAGGCGGTTTGGTGTTGGGATTCCCTGGTTGCGCTGTTCTCCTTTCCTGCATCATCATCATCTCCATCACCATCTCCATACACAGTCCGCCGGTTCGTTCCAGTGCAGCAGTCAGTCTCCCCCTTTCGCTGTCAGCGAAGCACGGCGGGGCCCGCATTCGTAGACAAATTCATGGTTTCACACGTTCTTCGCCCGCATTCCACGGCTACACAGTATGTGCGCCGGATATGAACGGGCTATACACGTTCACGCTCAGCATGACCTCGCGCCTCGTCTGACTCGCCATAACTCGCCATAACTCGCTAGTCGGATGGTCGCCCTGTGAGCGACTCCGAGACTCCGCAGTCCGCAACGACGCCCAATCGCAGCAGGCCCAGACCCATGGCATGGGGGCCTACCAAGCCGCCACCCCGCAACGCCCAAGCCTCAACGCCCTCCCTGTGACCCCTTTGTCGACGCGACGTGCGAAACCCCAATGCGATGAATGGTCGTGCGCTAGGCTTCCCCAGCTCTCCTCGTGCTCGGGTTGAGGGATGGCAGGGGGGCGCTGGAGCGGCCGGGGTAGCGAGCTTTCCGATTCCGAGTCGAAGCTTGTGTGCTCAAAGACCTGATTGGGCTGTCCAGATTTCGGAATGCCTGGACATGGCCCGCGCTGTCGCCGACTCAGGTTTACCGGTGGCGGCTGGACGCCTCTGGGCACGAAGGGTCATGAGAAACAGCTCATGAGGCGTCGACCGTGTGGGGCCCCGCAGTTGGCAGTCCATGGGACGAGCTGGCGCCTCTTCTCCAACACCTAGCTCGGCCCAGTGTCGACTAGCATTCAGCCCAAAGTTTCTCCAGGGACCAGACTTTATCTCCGTCTTCTGGCCTTCCCTCTGCTCTCCGCTCATTTCCCCCGCAATCGACACCGTCGTCCACACCTCTGCACGTTTCGTCGCTGCCATTGACCTTGAAGAGGGCCGACACCTACCAAATACCAAAATTTACCCAAGCAGCGATTGCAATGACCGAAGTCATCAACTCCTCCCCTCCAAACACCACAAACTCGAGCGAGCAGATGGACACACAAGATGTGAAGCCCGTGGTGGAGGGCAGCCAGAAGGACGGCCAAAATGGCACTCAAAATCCGCCCAAGACGCAAAAGTCACGGCATAGAGCTTCAGTAGCGTGTGCTTCGTGCCGAGATCGCCGGATACGCGTATGTCCGCTTCTGCCCCGCTGTCCGCCGCTTTCTAACTCTGGCAGTGCGTGGTGCCTCCCGGAGAGAAGGAGTGCACACAATGCAAACGATCGGGTGTAGAGTGCATCATCAAGAATGACGATGAACGCCGGAGGCATGTTCGCCATAATTCTGCTTCTAATTTCGACTAATTGTAACATAGACCAATTTCCCGTGCATACATGTGCTCGCTCACAGAGCGTGTGGCGCTCTTAGAAACGATGCTGAAAGAGCAGGGCACAGAACCACCACCAGCAAATCACCCGCCAAAGACGCGCCACGGTGTTCCCAGAGAAGACCCCTCACCATCTCGAAAAGCATCTGAAGGACAAAACCAGCTGGACAACTCCAGCCCGGGGAGTCAACCTAGTCCCCAAGACGAGTTCATAGATGTAGACCAGGACCACCATGATAGCGGCAGCCATCACGGAGAAGCAGACAGCACTGGGTCGCCTTCCATGCTGCCTCCGCCCAAGAAAGATGGAATGGTGAGCAGACTCCTCTCGACTCGCGGCCATTTGAGCTTTGACCAGCTCAGCGGTCGACTGAGATATTTCGGTCCGACAACAAATTGCCATGTCCATTCCGAACTCGGAAACCCAATGGATCTCAGTCAAGATTCCTCAGAACAGAGTCGAAGAGCGGAGAAGATTATCAGATCTCTTCCGATGGAGACTTACGACTACTTGATGGACTTGTTCTGGCAGTGCTATAATCCAGTCATCCACGTTCTGCACCAAGAGTCTTTCAATGATGACCGAGAAGCGGGGCGGACGCAATTTTACTCGGGCTTCCTGCATATTTGTGTGCTAGCCATGGGATTCAGGTTCGCGGAGAAGTCGAGGCCGGATATTCAGAAGATTTCTCTGCCACAAATGGAGAGCACGCTGCATCGTGAGGCGAAGTACATGCTAGATCATGAGTTGGAAAGACCGGGTGGAATTCCATCGGTTGTTGCACTTCTGCTTCTTGGAGACCTGGAATGTGGAGGTAAGAGTTCTAGAGCTTGAGATGGTCTGGGCTATTGCTGATGTTTCTTAGTTGGTCGAGATAATTTGGGCTGGCTCTACGCCGGCCTCGCTGTGAGGCTGGCCTTTGACATTGGGTAAGTTTGTGGGAGGTTCTTCCACAGCATTCATCCCAGCTAACAGCGATCTAACAGACTCCACCTTGATACGCGTCTATCCGGTCTTCCAGAGCGAGAGGTTGAGATTCGGCAAATGACGCTATGGGCGTGCGTTATCTACGACAAGTCAGTAGCCTCAACTTACCATGCTTTCTCAAAATACTAATGATTCGGTTAGGTACTGGGCCCTTTTCCTCGGAAGACCGACCAGCATGAAGAGTGCTGATCTAGAAATCTACTCTCTCGCAAAACAGTTCGAACGTCTAGGCACATGCCGCCCCGCAGGCCCTGAAAAGAGCATGGAAACACAAATCTACGAAGCACTGCTCGATCTCATGGAGCTCGCAGGCAAGATCACGGAAAACATGGATCCGCGCTCCCAGAGCCCCGAATCAGCAATCGACCGCAACCAATATCTTCGCATGGCAGCACTTGACCGTGAATTTAGCAACTGGTACGCTAGATTGCCAGAATCGCTACGATGGACACCAGCGAATCTCGCGACGGCTCCTTTCTCGTTCTTTTTACTGCATCAGCAGTATCACTCGTCTTTGATTCTTCTGCACCGCCCGTTCGCCATGTATGAAGATCATGAGCAGCAGGGGGGTAACTATGAGGGCAGCAGCGGTCCAGATGACCACTTCTCCGCACTTTCAAGAACGGTCTGCACTAAGCATGCTATTCGTGTGGCGCGGATCTTTTGGCAGCACCGTCAGCGCTTCGACACTAAGCAGATCTTCGTCACGGGGCTGCAGCATGCGGTGAGTAATACTCCTCCCAATACTCCTCCCCGATTAGATTCAGATCTCGCTTCCCCCCATTGCGATCTATCTCATCGCTGCCATCCCTGTTATGCATTAGGCTAATTTTCCACTCAGGGCACCGCTGCCACAGCACTCGTAGCTGCGTTGGCCTTCATCAAGGATCCCAATGACCGAAACAACAACATGCAGTACCTCGAATGCCTGTCCGCCTCTCTTCAAGACATGGCACTCACCTACCAGCCCGCCGAACGCATGTCTGTCGTCTTGCGCGCCGTCGTCGTCGAGCTCCGAGGCGGCGGTCCCATAGACCCCTCGCTAAACTTCAAACTATACAAACCCCAATCTTCTCTTGTGCCAGCGCGCCGCGGCTCCTCAAACGAAGCCTATGACACGCCCATGTTCAAGCGGCGGCAGACGAGCCGGCCGCGCGCGGGTACAACTTCGAGCAAGAAGCGCAGCATGAGCATCTCGACGACGAATGGCGTCGGCAGCATGGATCTCAGTATCAAGCTCCCCTCCTCACACCAACGCTTCGATGCCGACTCGGAGCGCTCCGACGGCTACATTATGGTGACCCCGCGCTCCGAGCTTAGCGCCTGGCCGCCGACCCTCGGTGAAACACCTGGTCTCGAACACGGTCTTACCACACCATCCACCAGCACCTCACACTCACACTCGCACGCTAATAATACGTCGTCGAGGAATGCGTGGATGGGCGCCGAGCTTGATACGTCAGATAGTATATCGCAGCTGGCGAATGTACATTTCCCTGAGATTCCAGCACTGGAGGGGAGCGAGAGTATGGCGCATTTAGATTTCATGGCTCTGGGTGAGGGCGCAGATTGGGGTCGGGAGTGGGGGGACGGGAGTGCAAATGGTGGTGTCGGGGGAGGAGGTGGGGTCGGGAGTGATTTGGATGGGTTTCCTCCGCAAGGGGGGTTTGCGATGGGTTTTGGTGAGGGGAGGTTTGGGAGCATGTTGAGTGGATGAGGGTGTAAACGGGTATTTGGGATCTGGGTGGAAAGGTAGACAATCTATTGATATACAGGAAGCGTGGGTGGCTGTCTGAATTATGTATG
Source organism: Melanomma pulvis-pyrius CBS 109.77 (assembly GCA_010093585.1). NCBI lineage: Eukaryota > Fungi > Ascomycota > Dothideomycetes > Pleosporales > Melanommataceae > Melanomma > Melanomma pulvis-pyrius. The sequence continues at coordinate 37,475 of MU002064.1, forward strand.
TATTTGACGGCTTTTGGGGTTTTTTCTAGGGCGTTAAGGGTGGTAGTCTGTTCGCTGTCTCTCTCTCTCTCTCTCTCAAATATGTGCGGAAGGCAGTAATAAATGAAAATGATGAACTTATTCTTCAATACGCAATTACTCATCGCTGCTTGTCTCAATTCGAGCACTCTGGAAACTGCGGTGATGGCCTGGTGTAAGTAGATGTACACGCAACTCACTCTCGCACCTATATTAGCTTAATGTACTGTACTCTAAAGCCTCCCTGCTCGAGCCCACCCGCGTGTGGATTTTTGGCGCGGGTTTGAACCTGCTACTTGGGTCTAGTCTAGCAAGAGTGCGCGTTTGCTGTAAGGATTCTTTCACATTTCACCCGATGAATTGGAGTCCATAAGAGGCCTAGAAAACAAAATGGATAATGTATGTTTCTAGTAGTAACATCGTTTGGCAGCGTCTGTGTGGCGATTTACAAGGGAAAGGTAACGTAATCATTCTAACTGAGTTTAGTAGTAAGGCGATAACATCTAATGTATAAATGAACAATAGCTGAGAAACTACACCGCTTGTCTGTTAGGAGGCAGTGTTAGACAGTCTCTGGGATGTTTCCTCGTTAGCTTTGAGTGAAGCTTTCGGAGCAAGGACAACACAACGCAAATGTGATGACGGTGTTTACAGAGAGGGTCGCAGATGAAAAGAAACGGTGTTTAATTTCACCATTCGGGAGCCTAATGAAACAAAAGAAAAGGCCAGCGAAAGAGAGAGAGGATCTTGTATACCACCTAGTAATTTCCCAAATATGCTTGTTTAGGTGATCGTACATATAGTAAAGCCTTATCCCCGGAGCGTGGAAATCATAGCGAACGCGACTATACCCTTCCTCCTACCACGCTGACATAAAAAGCAAGAAGAAATGAGACGCTGGAACAAAAGACTTAATTGCCTTCGGTACTAGCAAGTGTGCATATTCCAAAAAGAAAATGAAGCAGTTAATCTATAAGTCATCCTCGAGTCCCTTAAGGTCCGCCCTCTTGTGGAAGTGGATGAGGACGTAGTGCTCTAATGTATACCGTTAGTGGCATAATTGTAAAGGCAGCGGTGTTTTTTGCTTACCCTTATCACTCTTGGTATTCCTCATGAGTGCCTTGAACGTCGTCAAGCTCTTGATGCCCTTGTAGTAGCGATGAGGGTTCTCCAGAGGTTGAATCGCTGTGATGAATTCTGGGCTATTAGCCGGAATTGGTTTGCCTACTGGCGCTGGCAGGAGAACTGGCGCCGCCGGCATATTCCCTTTGTTGACTTCGACGGTATGCTCTTTGATGTCGCTTTCTACGTCCTCTTCAAGTTTCATTTTCTTTGGAGACGATAGTATTTCGTCTACGCGCATATCGATAATATGCTTGGTTGGAGTATCAATATCTGTGCTGTCACCCTCCTCTTCCTCCCCCTCCGAGGTAGGCGTCAGTGGAGGGAGATGGTCGACCTCTGGGGGAGTCGCAGGTGGTGTGTGAGTACCTACAGATGGTGCAGGGCCGAACTTCCAGTCAAACCCAGAAAAGCGCTTTGGAGTACGCAGGAAATCTTTAGCGCTGAGAGGTTCTTCGGAATTTCTGGCAAAGTTCTGGCATGCTTCCCACCACGCCTGGCCCTCTGGAGGGATGACTCTGCTATTTCTCTTCGACCTATGGCCCTCCAACGCACGGAGGGCCGAGAGCGGTGGATCGCTGTTGATCGATTCGTGTTCGAGGTGCGAGACACGGTGTTGAATGTCGAGCATGATGGAGCGGTGGGCTGATAGCTCAACCGTAATATTTTGGAGCATTTCGATGAGGAGGTGGTTGGAGTGGCGGAGAGACGATTTTGTAGTTGATGCCACGGAGCAGCGCTTCAAGTTCGCCGTGCTGCTCCTCGAGGACTGATGGGAGACGGATGCGCTTGCAGATACGAGATTAATGGAGGGCTCGATAATGTTGTCGGCCATGGTGGCGCCAGAGAGATGACTGATCTCGATCTGGCTCGTATTCTTGGAGGCGGAGTAGTATAGAGGAGGATACGCATGAGCAGCCATGGGAGACATAGGAGAGATAGGGGTTTTGAGTGTAGTTGACATAATATAATTCAGAAAAGAGGATCGGAAGACGAGAAGGAAGGAGGGAAGAGAGCACCTAGGAAAGTCACAGGAGTCGAAGAAGAAACGATCTTATTTTCATGTCGACACACCCGCACTGCTCGTGAAATACCTTGACGCATTAAGAAAGCGGCTCCTCACACACCTCACACCCATCCAAACGCCAATGTTCTAGGCGTCGAAGCAGTTCAGGCTCTAGAGGTGCTTCGAAGTGCTTGACTTGCCGATACGAGGGTGAGATTTTCGCAATGGGGCCTCGCCACGCACGGCCAAGCCCGTCGGCCACTCTTTGCTACATGCTTGTAGTCTCCCAAGACTTCTTCCAGACGTTGGTGTTGTAGACTTCTATCATCGAATGTTTCAGTGAGAGAAGGGTGGTGTTTCGCCCAGGGATCGCGGGAAAGATCGACCGTCACGTGATATATGACTTATCGATAATGCATGTTTCGGGTTAGACTAGCGTCTAGCTGTAACAAGTTTCAAGGCATCGTCGACCAGCATTGTTCATCACCAATAACTAATGCATGTAGCAGACGTCTCTAAAACATGGCACCTATTCAACAATAAGGCTGGCACATATAGAAGGACGCTGCGGTGGGCCGTTAATCATGTTAACCGGCAGCTAATATCTTCTCAGCCTTGACTAACCAGCAAAGACATAACCCCCTCCCCCATCCAGTCCTCTTTCCTTCCCACGAACGTTCTGCTTACTCTAATAACAACTGTGTAGATCGCTAGAATAACAAAGACGGTATCTTTGGCAACACATTCAAAGTCGTGGTCGAAAGTCGTGGTCGTGGAAGAGGATGAGCTTACCACTATGAAAGTTTTAGTGGCCAGCGACATAATACATCGATGATTTTTACCGGATAACAAAAAGAACTACACACAATACTTGAGAAATCTAGGAAAACAAGAAATATATTCGTCACAGATTTATCCCTAATCAAGCTTCAAATTCTCAGCGTGTCCATTGCTAACAAATCACAATTTAGAGACAAATCTCAAGTGATCAGAGAAAAATACGTCTTCAACGCTGTCCAATATCACTCAAGTACTTCTCAAACTCCTTTTTCCACGCATCCTCGTTATCAATGGCCTTATCCGGGTCTCGATTCAGTGTTTCAGAATCCACCCACACACTCTCGCCTAGCGTAACTTTCCCTTTCCCTAAAAGATGCTGCTCATCCAGCGCCTCCCATGCCTCCAGTATCTTATTCCCGTCTATGATCGTCCGATCTACAGGGTCGCGCCACACGCTAACGTCGAGCGTCTTGCCCTTTTTGAAGAAGAAGGCCGGTCGGGACGTCAGGATATCGTTGCATTCCTGGAATGGCTGGAGTACTTTCTCGCGGATGGTGTCAAGGGTTAGGAGCAGAGGTGTCGAGGCAGAGTCGATGGCCATATCGAGGGTGATGTTGGACGCTGAAAGCTGGATGTTGGAGCCGCGGAGGAGCGCGTGGTCGATGTGGTATTCCGGAGTGGGTGAGGAGGAGGACCCGTAAAGATAGAAGGGCATGCGGGTTATGGGATAGGTGGCGGAAAACGAGGAGCCAGTTAGCGGACGATCGAGGAGGATTTTAGTGATTGTAACTTTGAATGGCGGGAGGATGGGCCCACTGTTGGTTGGTAGGTCAATTATTGTGGGCTCTAAAAGCATCTGGTCACAGAAGGTCCGGTAGAGGATACTTACGTCAGAATCGACTTCATATAACCGGGAATCTCTTGGGAACCTGCGAGAACTTGAGTCAAGTCGACACGGGAGTTAAAAGTGAAGATGGCATCTGGGTACTGCAGTCGGAGTGTCTTGTACCATTCTTTCACATCGGAGGGTATTTCGACCTCGAGGATCGTCTGACGACGAATGTTTGCGACGTGGAAATTAGGCTTGTGGACAAAAAACACCCTATCAATGCCTTGCATCAGAAACTCGTGGTCGGCTGGCCCGGACACATTCCGCTTCTGGGCAGTCTGTTTCTCTCTCGTCAATCATCGATGATCACACTGAACAGGTGGTAGAATCTGAAGAACCTCTCACCTCGACCTCTTCCTGGACAACCTCCTTGAAAATATTGGTCAACTCCGAGATGAAGTCCTTCTCAGTGGGGAAGGGCGACATGACGACGTTGCGAAGCACGAACAAATCATGTCCATCATCCTGATCGAGCCCAAGCCTCTTCTTGAAGTTCTTAGCACAGTCACCGTACAGCTTCGGCGAGAACTCAGTGGACGTTAGATACAGCGGGATCTCGGTGGGCATGTCGGCCGGGGAGTCAACCGAGAAGTTTTGCACGACCCTCTGCATCAGCTTATTAGCTTCTAGCGTATCCGTGTTGAGCCTGCCATCAAAGTTGCAAAAGTTGATGGCAAAGGCATTAATATTCAAGTCCGAGCCGAGTTTCCGGAGGAGCGATAGAGCTGTGTCACCTCCTGGGCTGGTGGTGCTGTTAGAGACAATCTCGAGGTTTGAGGACGAGAGAATGTTGTCCCGGATCCATTGCTTTTCGGCTTCTATGGACTCGGGGGTTGCACCGTCGGCGAGCTCTGATGGGAGCATGTTGAAAGGGACAACGATGAAGGGCATCGACTCGTTAGTCATTGCTGCCCACTGAGCGGAGAACTAGTTTGATATTACGCAATTAGTCCATGCAACTCTAGAGCTAGAAGCATATTATGCAGGGGACAAGGGTGCATCTTACTCTACTACAGCTGAACGTAACTTCACCAAGAAGGGCCCCGTATCCCTCAGGATCCAGCCCGATGCAGTTGTTGGATAAGAAAGTCGAGACTGCGGAAGCCCCAGGTTTACTTTTTATTTAGATAATCAGTAATGGTTCTTACTGCGGGGTGAATCCATGTATGTTCATCACTCAAAAGCAGTTGCACTTACCTTCCCTCCACACCATACACGCCGATGTTCAACGACGATCCCTGCGACAAATAAGGACTGGTCCACGTGACCAGATTTTTCTGCCGCCCATCCTTGTAGCATAATCCACCCGCCGGATATGGGACATACCCAGCTTTGTGGGGATCGACTGTAATACTGTCAGCATGTCTCAACCACCAGATAGCCTCCTGGGTCTCCATTCGTAGCGAACTATCCGGGACGAAGCCCTCTGCAGCACTACCGTCGAGACCAACAGGAAGAACACCTCCCATGCCGGGAGCGTAGTCTAGTGGCAGCATGGATGCAAAGTAGCCTCCCCAAGCAGCATCGGCATGCACGAGAAACGACAGCCCTCGAGCTTGGAATCGGCGACGAAGGGCCAGAACTTCGCCCAGGCGGTCAACAGCGCCTTCTTCGGTAGTCCCAATAATAGCTACAACCGCATAGACTGGTTGTTCATTCTTGAGATTCTCATTGAGGCGTTGCTCGAGCTTCTTCATGTCCATGCGTGCGCCATGGTCGACGTCGATTCCGATGACATTGTCAGAGCCAATGCCAGCGATAGCTGTTAGCACACGAACGTCATCGTTAGCTGCACATCTCCCTGAAAAATGTCTCTAACCAGGACCAGACATACCTCCCCCTTTGGGCCAGGAATAGTGCCTCGTGTTAGCTACCATGTACTGTGCCGGTGCCTCGATGCCAAATTCTCGCTCCAAAGCATCCTTCCCGCGCGACTGAATACCATACCTATCCATGACCTCCTCCATGAACTTGGAGGAGATTCCGTACTCGCTATTCAGTCGGTCAGGAATGTCGAAGATGGTTTCGGGCTTCAAGTTCAGCAGCTCCCATGTGGTGAGCTTATTGAAGAGCTTCTCTTCATTCTGCGCTGTTCTGACTTTGAAAGTCGCGGCGACGAAAGAGAGAGGACCATCCAGAGCTTGGCGGATGGAGAGTGGATAGAATTTAAGGTTCCGAGCTGGAAAGTCAGACAAAGTGTCAATCAAAGAGACAAGAGCTCAGAGTGGGTGTAACTAACCAGACCTGTAGGACGTGATCAGTATCTCGTCACGAGGTTACTTGTGAGGACTTACCAGATTGATTCCAGATTAGCAATGGTTCCGTCACAGGTGACATGCCCCCAAGGGCTTGGCTTCGTGGGATCATCCTCATTCATATCGTAGCCGAACATGCCGCTAAGTTGCTTTCCAACCTCTAGCTCGATAATGGTAGTGAACGGGCTGGCTTCGAATGCCACATTGTTTGGGTTGAACACCATCGTAGCAAGGAAACCGAGCACAGCTGGCATGCTCAGGTCCGTACACATATGGGCTTGATACCGTGGAGACCAAAAGGGAATGGAGTGCTTGCTGAGCATCTTCGACGTTTCTCCAACAGCTCTCGCAATGTCATTGGTGCGCGCCTTGAACGTTTCGGATTTTTGAATGTCATAGGTAACAAATTCCTTTTGTGTTGGTTAACCAGAAATGTTTTGATAGTAGACAATAAGGTGCTATACGTACTCCGTCTTCGGGATAATAGTTGACTCTGGACTCGCGGATCTGTTCAAGAATGACATCCACGTTCTTCTTGAAGAACTCCAAGTTCTCGGCCTGCGGCCCGATGAAATAGGAGCTAATGGCCTGGTGGGATTTGTCCTCGGCAGACTTCCCGGATGCACCACTGGTGAAGACGTTCCCGCCATCTTTCTTCAGTTCAATACCGCCGGTGACCCCACCAAGTCCTTTAGAGAGGTCAACTCCGCTGCTGATGGAGATGCTGCCCATTTTAGGCACAGATATCGAGTTGTTAGCTGAGGCAGACCCGAGCTTGGGGACGCTGATGCCACTGCTCAGTTCAGTGCCTCCAATCTTGAGGGTGGGCATGATTAGTTCCGTTAGGAAAGATGGGAGGAGTGCTTGTGAATTTTGAGGGGGAATCAAGTGAAAGTGTATGTCTTTCTGCTGTCAATACCTCGTAGCAGATATCCTTCAATAACATGATTCAAGTGTGCCCTTATATACCTCTTTCATTTCTCATACTCGGGAGAAACCCCGCGTTCCCCTCTTTTATTCTCTCATCCGTGTAGCATTGTTGTGTTGAACGGAGTGGGGTCAATGCATCTATTATCGTCCGGTGTTGCATTGATCGTCTCTGTGTACCACGCCGTTCCGAATCGTGGAACATCCAAGCATTGTCTGATATGGATACATTCAGATAAAGCGAATCACGGCTTACCATTGCTCCAAGTGCTCTCACAGATTTAGTTTTTAAAGGTCATTCGCCGCGACAATAGAAACACATGGAGTAGTCTCAAGTGGTATAAGAAACTTCACTTCTTGTTTTCATGTTACGATGTAACTGTGTACGGATAAGAAATCACGCTCCTTGGCCGATGTCTGAACAATAGCATCCAAGGGATTAGAGGTCCCAGGTTACTACAAAATCAAGAACAAAAGATGTACACAAGACACCGCAATCACCGAAGGCATGAACACCAAATGTTTTGGGCTGTCGTGATCAGCGTGAGGGGTTGTTCAATGGGTTACATCCATAGACTCACCTTCGTACGTCACATACGACGTTAGCTCGACGCTAGAAGAATGCTCCTAGGAACTACATTGAACAACCCAGTTCCAGATACCAGACAAGAAACGTAAATGTCAGGTTTGGAGCTAGGGTAAGAAATGCCATGGCACAACTAGGTAAATGTATAAGGAATGAAGCATGGAGCGGGGATGTTATAAAAGACCAGGAGCGTTCACATACATGGACAACCATTCTCTTTAGCCATAGAACACGACTGAAGCACGCATGGTGGCTACGTACCGTCATCGTTATTCATATTATAAGTCCGTTGCTCTTGACCTCGCCAAGCTTTCGTTTGTTGACAATACGTGTAGAGGCTCTCTCCTTCTTTCCAATCCTCGACATGCACGGAATTATATAAGCCCACGCTGTCCTCTCTATCTCCACCTTCCCTTCCTCACATGTGTGCTTGCCTCGTTGGAAGAAGCCAAGTTCATGTTCAAGTTCATGGCGTTTCCAAGACTAGCACCGAACCCTCAACACTGAGGTTCTTAGTCTATGAATATCGGACTTCAACAACATACATGTGCATTTCAAGATAGTATAAAGACGGTCCTCATGGCTGTGGGTGATTTACAGACTGAATCAGCGCGGCAGACTGCTCGTCGATGTGACTATCGTGGCCGTAGTGTCCCCTTGGTGAAGAGCAAATCCGTAGCTCTAGCAGGCAGGGTCGCCCTCTCCTCTTTCCTCTCTAGACTCACGATCTCGCTAGGGCCAATCGCGGCTTACTGTTCCCGGTCTCAAGTAGAAGTGAAAGAGACTCCAAGACCCGAAGTCTCGCCAATCCGCTCCGAAGTTTGCCCAGGTGAAGCGAGCTTTCGCTCCACGTGACCGCCTCCACTAGCGCCGACCGCAAAGTATATAAGACCTAGGCCCCCGTCCCCCCTCCACTCTTTTTTTCCTCAGGCCTTTGGGTCGCTCTTTTGATCACCCACTTTGATTACCCACTAACCCACAGCACTAACTACCTTACCCTTCCCTCCCCTACCCTTCCCTCCCCTT